>JABUQX010090275.1:0-12500 GCA_015478945.1 Trachelipus rathkii | reverse complement strand
CACCACCACCACCACCACCACCACCACAACCACCACCACCACCACCCACCACCACCACCACCACCACCCCACACCACACCACCCACACACACCACCACCACCACACCACCACCACCACCACACCACCACCACCACCACACCAACCACCCACCACCACCACCACCACCCCACCCACCACCTCCACCACCACCCACCACCACCACCCCCACACACACCACCACCACCACCACCACCACCACCACCACCACCACCACCCACCAACCACCACCCACCACCACCACCACCACACCAGTGGCACCCACCACCACCACCACACCACCACCACACCACCACACACCACCACACCACCACCACCACCACCCCACACCACCACCACCACCACCACCACCACCACCACGAACCAACCCACCACCACCACCACCACCACACCACCACCACCACACACCACCACCACACCACCACACCACCACCACCACCACCACACCACACCCCCACCACCACCACCACCACACCACCACCACCACCACCGACCACACCACACCACCACCACCACCACCACCACATTTTCTCTCCCCAAGTTGGAGTAAGGTTGCGTAACATGCACGAAACAGAAAAATAGTAGAAGAATATGAAGCAAGGTAGAAAAGAAAGCCAGCCTTACGCCCCATTATCCGCACATTAGTGAGCACATGTCGCAGTCAGAAATTCATCCTAGAAACTTCACGAGACCGCGCATGGACCCTCACTATTGAACATCTCATCAATGTGAGGTTCATTCCTTGCCCAGGTTGGCTACAACCATACCCCTCACAAAAACCCCGCCATTCACTCTGTTATGCCATCTTTCTTTTCGCCTTGCCAAGCTCTGCACATTATCCTCCTCTAGGCGATTCCTTTTCTGACTTCAAATCCACTTTTTCTGCGTCGTCCACCAATCGATTTTCCACACACCTCACCACTTACATCCGTTTACCGACCAAACTATCATCCAATTATGGTTCCTTTTCCACATACCAAACCATTTCTTCAACGTACTCTTCAATTTATTCTCTCATACCCGATCTGCCAACCAAACAACTCTCGATAAACGTGTCATTCCTCATTTTATCATTTCTTTTCACACCGAACACGCCACAAGGATTGTTCATCTGAACACATGTACTTTAGATCTATGCCTCTTATTCCAGACCATAGTCCCACTACTATACATTAACACGAGTAACAACATACCCTCATTGTAAGACCATTAGCGCACTCAAGACTTAGGTCCCTTTACATCCCAACATTTAATTACACCAGCCACCTTAGTGCCATTACCAAACTTTCCTACTACACTCGGCATTATCCGTTCCCATTTTTCATTCAAACTTATCCTAAATATTTTAATTCAGAACTTTTTCCAGCTGCTACGCATCTAACATACTCCCACGAGGACTTCCTCACACACAAACCATAAACCTTACTCTTATCTACGTGTTCTTTTTCAAAACCCCTCCTTTTACACACCCTACCAATCTCTCTACCAGTCTCTCAACCTCTTCAGATTAAGCCACACCAAAACTAACTCCATTCCTCATATAATAGGTAGGGAACCTCCACTCTCTTCAAATTCTCCATCATTCTAGCACTATCCCTTGTCACCCCTACCTCTAATTCTTTTATAACCTCATCCATGTCTACAGATTGGATCGCCAAGGAGACATAGCACATCTCTGTCGTCACTCCGCTATTAATATTAAACCAATCACTTTCGACTCTACTTATTCTTTCACACGCCTTCACTATCGTCATACATTACTTTTGATTCCATTCAGAAGCTTACCACCAAACATCATAGTTACTAACACCTGCCATAGGCTTCCCTATTAAATCCTATTATACTCTTGTTGCAAATCCATAAATCTAAATACAATTTATTCTTCTCCCCCTCATTTTCTCAATCATTGTTTCAATGTAAAGATTTGTCCACACATCCTCTACCACTTCTAAAACGCACATTGGTATATCCCCAAATCAGTTCTTTATCATTCGAGCACTCTTCGACCAAAATACCAGATATATCTTCCCTACAACACCAATAAAACTAATTACCCTATAATTACTCTACAGTTACCTTATCACCCTTACCCTTATTAATATTGCTCTCCTCCAATCCCTCCGGACTATTACCCTCCATACACGCTTTGTTATACAACTTCCAAATCAATCAATCACCATCTCGGCCATTATATATATATTATATAATATATATATATTTATTATATATATATATAATATATATATATATATATATATATATATTATATATATTATATATATATATATATATATAGATATAGTAGGTATATAATATATATAATATGTTATTGTTGTGTGTGAATCTGAAAAGAGTTTGAGAGGACTTGTAGAGAGATTTGGCAGGGTGGAAAGGATGGGTTTTGAAGTTAAACGTAGATAAGAGTAGGTATTATGGTAGGGAGTGAGGGACACGTCCTCGGAGTGAGTGATATGTTGATGAGGTGAGCAGCGGTGGAACAAGTGACTGCAGTTTTAAATTGTTTAGGTACATATGTTGGACGAAAAGAATGGATGATGTCGGAGATGTAGTAGAAAGTTGTGAATGCAGGAAGGTGAGCTTGGTGCATTAAATTCCTTGGTGGATTTTGTAAAGAGGACAAGTCTGAGGCGCTAGGGTCTTACGTGAAAGCATGTTGTTACCTGTGGTAATGTATAGTAGTGAGACTTATGGTCTGGAATAAGAGGTATAGATCTAAAGACAATGTGTTCAGATGGGACAATCTTGGCCGGGCGCCGTGTTAGCTGTGATAGAATGACTAAAATTGAGGACATGACGTTATTACAGAGTATATGGTGTGAAAATAGGCATAAATTAGAGAATATATGAAAGTACGTGGAGATGGTTTTGTCATGTGGAAAGGAATGGGATGATAGTCGGTGGTTTAAGCGGATATACTAAGTGGTGAGTATGTGTTGAATGACTGGCTGGGAGACGAGAAAAAGTGGATTGAGATCAGGCAAAAGAATGTCTGGACGAGTGAAATGTGAGTTTGGCAGGGCGAGAAAAAGTGCAATATAGGATTTGTGAATGGCAGGGTTTTGTGCATGGTATGTGGTTGTGTCCCACCTGGGCCAAGGGAATGAACCCCACATTGGCGAGATGGCCATAGGGATGGTCCGTCGCGGTCCCGTGAAGCTCTAGGGGATTTTCTGACTGCGGCGAGTTCTCACTAATAAATAAAGGGGATGGCAACGCTGGGGCTGTTCTTTAGTCGATTATGTCATATTCTTCTACTACTTTTACTGATTTCCGGTGCATGTTACCGCACCTTACCCCCAGTGTGGGGGAAAAAAGGTGTGATGATGGATGATTATATATATAATATTATATATATATATTATATATAATATATATATATATATTATATATATTATATATATATAATATATATTATATATATATATATACTATTATATATTTTATTAATATATATTATTATATATAATATATATACTATATATATATTATATAATATAATATATAATATAATGACATACTTTATATTCATAAATGGACATTTATTAAATAAAATATAAGAAAATAAAACTATTCTGAAACTGAAAAATAAAATAAAAAAATTGCAAATTAAAAACTGCCAAAAAAGACTTGCATAAGTACCAGCACAAAGTACAAGTACAAAAGGGGGAGGACTCAAGTCCACAGTACAAGTACAGAGTACAGTGGTTTTAGAAACATGCCAAGTACAAGTACTCAAAAAAATGTACTTAAGTACAAGTTCAAGTACAAGAACTATAATGATATATAATAATATATAATATATATAGATATATATATATTTATATATATATATATACTATAGTAATATAGATATATAATATATTATATATATATATTACTATATATATATATATTAGTATATTATATATATATATATTATATATTATATATATATATATAACTATAGAATATATTATATATATACTATATATTATAATATATATTAGGGATATACCGAATGTAATCGGTATCGGTATCGGGAGTATCGGCCATTTTTGATGGAATCGGTATCGGTATCGGTTAAAATGGCCGATACTTTAGCGATATTCTACTTTTGGTGAAAAATTAATGAGAAACTTTTAGATTCAATAATAATTCTAGTTCGATATAGATAGCTAGCTACCAAGTTATGTTTTTTTTTCCTCGATTTTCCTTTAACTTGATTTTTAGAGTTTCTCCAACTTTGTCTGTTAGCGTAAAATTTACCTATTTGGACAGCCCTTATTATAATTTATACAGATTTATTTACTTTTTAGTTGACCAATAGTATTTTTTTTTTTTACGCAATTTCGTAGTGAGAGCGTGTGTGAGTGCCTGAGTGTTTTTAAACTTTCTGGATTATTTCATATTTTTAGATTTGCTGTTTAAATAGGGTTTTATCGTTTAAAAATTTAGGTTTTAGCGTGTTTACGAATAATTTTTCCTCATCTCCTTTGTTTTGACTATTTTTATTTCTATTTTTATTTTTTTTTCTTTTTCTTTTTTTTTTGTTTTTTTTTGATTGTGTGTGCGTGTATGATAGCAGATTTGCACGGGCGTTGGCTTTCTTTTGACTTTTACCAACATCAATGGCTTGCACTCTTACTCTGCATCCATGGAATACTACCTCTCTTAATCTAACCTAATTTTATGCTCTTGGTCTGAGACTCAGATGGCTAAGAATCACCCTTTACTCGTTAAATATATCCAACTATAACTTATTTTTATATTTCCGTTTGAAGGGTGGAAGGTATGTGCCTATGTAAATATAACATTCCTATAACACGTCTCCGAGAATCTTGAATCTCCTAACTTTCGATGTTCTGTGGCTTTAAATCTTTCTCCTTCATTACTACAATGATTTCTTATGCTTTCTGCTACTGTTCTTCCAAACAGAAACAGAGTTGTTCAGCCTTTTTTGATCTACCTTACTACTTCTTAGCGAGACTGTTATAGTATTCTCATCCAAATACTGAGGTCCTCTATTTAGGGGATTGTCATGTACACAAACACTGAATTGTGGCCGTTCCTCTCGTACTGAGTTTAGTTTGGGAGAAGCGAATGCAGTCATTTGCTCAACGATCTGGAGCCAATGAATTAAATAACCCTCACCATCATTCCGGATCGTCCAACCGATTCTTGAACACACTTGACCTAGTGTTTCACACTATCTCTTCTCTCTATTAAACATACACCCACCTTCGCTCTAATCGGTTAAATCGTGACCACAACCTTATATCACTTAATTTTAATACTTTTCTCTCCAACAGCTCCATCCTGCCCTATGCGTTTTTCTGGCACTTTGATTGGGCGATTGGGAGGCATTGCGTATGTATCTACGACTAAACTATAATTAGAGAGTGAACTGCTTAGACTCTTAAGATGCTTCAGATTCTGCCGATAAAGTGGGACTGTTAAGTGTTAATGGGAAGTGCAGGTTCATTCCTTTTGGACTAAATCTTTTTCTCCTCAAATCCATGGGGTAGCGATCGTGCTTTTTCCCTGCCATTCAGGAGCTAGAGACACATGCTTATCGGGTGTGGAAAAATTCGTTCTCCTATCACTCTTGCCAATTTCATTCAGCTAGAAATCGTTGCAGGTTAGCTCTTCGACGAGCAAAGGGACTTTCATTAAACGAAAATGCGCTGACCTTTTTGGGTTCTCCTACTGCCAAATCTCTCTGGCCTCTTTGCCAAGAACATCTCTAACAACTTCTGTTAAATCATCCTTTCACTCCTTTATCGCTCTTGATGATTGAGTGTGTTAATACTCCAACTGAAAAGGCCAATCATCTCTTTGGCCTCCTATTTTCCTGTAATTCAACCCTGGACGGATTCTGGTATTCCTCTTCTCTTCTTCTCTCCTCTAATCGTCCCAATCTGACTTGTCGATATTAATTGATCGGGTGCGATGAGCTCCTGAAATTTATGACGTTAGGAGAGCGAGTGGCGGGATGGCATTTCCTCATCGAGTTATTTGAGAAGTGGTGTTCCCGTGGCTGACCCCCAACCCTTGTTCACTATTATTCTCTATGCCTCAATATAGCACTTCCCTCAGTGTTGGGAAAGCGCGTATATAGTCCAACCTTTTCCGAAAAAAATGATGCTGCTCTGATTCCTTCTAACTATCGCCTTATAGCTCTCACTTGTACTTTATCTAAATCTTTGAAACCCTTCTCACTCTCACTTCTTAGATCATCTGGAATCTCCTTTCCCTTTTTCTGATTCCATTACGGCTTTTCCGGGCTCGAGATCTTACTGGCGATATAACTTCCTAATTTAACAGAAGTTATGGTTTTTTCCGCCTCTTGAGGAACTACCGAAGACTGGTGTGGTGCGCTGAACATTATCCAGCATTTGACCGGGATATGCACCTCGGTCACTGCTCTCAAGCCTCCCCCCTCTTTGGGTTTCTTCTGTCTCTTTGCTTACTTATGTCTAGCTTCTTTTCAAATCGCTCAATTATCGGCTTTGTTGATGGGGCGACTTCTCTTTTCTAGTCAATAGTGGTGTTCCTTCAAGGTCTTGTTGATCTCCTACTCATTTATTCCTGCTTTTCATTCATGATGATCTCACCTGCACATCAACTCTATCCACTCATATGTCGATAACTTGACCCTTCATTCTTCAAATCATTCAATTCTGCCTCCTCTTTTACTTCTAGAACTTGCCTCTCGTCTAATAATCTTTCCGATCTAATTCTCGCTACTCTGGAGAATAGAATTTCACTGATTGGGTCGTTCAAGCTTGTGAATCTTAATTCTTATTAAACCCAATTCTACAATCTCTCTCTCTACAGACGATATACTGTTCTATCTCTTTCGTACGGTTCTTCTGCGTCTCTCCTAGTTGACAATTAAACATCCTTGGCCCTTACCATAAACAAAAAAATGTTTTGAGAACCTCAAAATCACAGTGGTTGCTAAGGTCGCTCAAATTAAACCTGGGAGTTCTGTTTAGAGTGCGAGACTTTTTTTTCCTCTTCTCAAATACTCCAGCCTATACAAGGGTCTCATCCCACCTTGTATGGAGTACTGCTTCTCATATATGTGGGGGACGGGGGCTCTGTTTCATCCGGGCTTTTCTGCGATAGGATTCGAGTCATAAGCCAAAAGATCTTATAAAAACTGTCCTGTTACTTTCCAGATCACTTGACCCTTTGATATTTTGAGGCGCGTGTTGAGTGATTATCCTTCATTCAATATAGTTACTGTAGAGGCAAAGTGCTCGAGGAACTATCCACTCGCGTACCACCACCTTTACAACGCCCTCGTAGCACAAGAGGAGTAGCTGTGATGCAACATAGAGTTTCTGAGATGAAAATATGAGTACAGAATGGTTCCAAATAGCGGTATGACCGTTAAATCCAAGGACATGAGTATACGACTTGCAACTTTCAGTGTCTGTGAAGTTTCCTCTAATCCATTCATCTAGTAGTTTCCTTACTCAATTTAATCTATCCACATGCACTACTTAAACCGACGTTCTAGTGTATCATCCTGACGTAAAGTTCGCCGTAGATGACGATTAATATGAGGCGTCAGACAAACACCTCCTTTGAAATAGATGTATCTGACCCGTGAAGCGTGTGACAACTGTAAAAAAATAGATAAATAAAAGGTTCTAATAAGAATTACTTAAGCTAGCTGAAACCCCAACAAGAATGGCACACATCCGAACGAGGTGAACCACTTCGTTTAGATGCATCTAAAGTCAGCATTAACGAGAGCTTGCTCGCATATGACAAAAAAAAAAGAGACAAGAGAACGTGGAAGCCGCACTTATCTGCCAACCTAGCGCAAAACAGCCACTGATACGTGAACGATGGTGCTTGTTCAGAACAAATAACCTTAGAGGCTGAAGAATGAAGCGAAATTTAAGAAATAGATAATTAGACTAATTGATAAGAATCATGGGCCAAACATATGCAATTGACATCTCATTTCACACCTTCCAAGGACTAACACACAATTGAAAAAACCTGGCATGCTACACACTCTCAGGAAATATATGTGAGTCCGATACAGTCTATGCAAGATAACCGTTCGGGATTATATTTCAGTCTGCGCAAAAGAGGAATGAGGCTCTACGAAAACAATTAGAGAGTGCTGACCTACATAAGAGAATCACTTTCATGCAAAGGTGCATGAAAATGAGCCAAGGTTTCAATATATTAGATCAGATGCTGCAGGCCGAATAATTATCAGCAACCTCCTTCATCAGGTCGAAGGAGAGAGCTGATTAGAATAGTGCATAAAGGATTAGATAGAAACGAATGAAAACACCCCAAACAAAGAGAAAAAACAGTCTCTCCCAGGATACGAGTGAAAGCATATAAATGTTATTTAGCCTCACAATTTAGTGTAATTTGAATATAGATGATAATTAGAAAATGATTATCTATCATTAAAGAGTATTTTCATATATAGATCATGTATTGAGTAACTAGACGTTTTTTATTCTTCAAACTTTTCGGCTTGAATTAATTGAGTCTCTATCTTCATTATGTTTTCATTACGTTTATATGTGTAAGCTAGTTAAAAAGAAATCTTCCTTGTAAATTCGTAATCATGTTAAAAAAACTAAAAAAGGTAGTCAGCTAAAAACTCTGTAGCTTTAAGAAAAATACTTACTTGAAAAATGGAAATGTGAAATGTCACTTTTTAAATCAAAACACAGACACAATAGAAAAAAGTTAGCATTACATCTATATGATATATTATGCAATTATCTTATTCCTAAACAGGTACATATTTTAATTTATAAAATAAAATACATTGAGCAACAACCTAAAACATTGAAATATAGAAAGACTAAGATAATTGTTGTAAAGGGAACCTGCAATCTTGAGCTTGACTAGGCAAGTGCACAATGTTTACTATAATTATTACTGTGCGTATTTATTAAATATATTAATTAAAAGTATCCCTTGGTTATAATCGTATCGGCACCTACAAAAAATAGAAAAGTATCGGATTATCGAAGTATCAGGATATCACGCCTCTCTATTTTAAAGTATCGTACATCCGCTAAGATATATAACTATATATAACTATAAAATAATAAATATAAATATAATAATAATATAATATTGATATAGATATATATATATATATATATTATATCTACATATAATATATAATATATATATTAATACTATATATAATATATTATATATGCGCGTGTTAGGTGTGAGAGAATTGATAAAATTGAGACATGAACGTATTAGAGAGTTGTGTGGCTTGAAGAAGGGATTTAAAATGAGAGAATAAATGAAAGTACGTTGAGGATGGTTTGGTCATGTGGAAAGGATGAAATGAATAGTCGGTTGGTTAAAGCGAATGTATAGTGTGAGTGTGTGCCAGGAATCGACCGGCTGGGAGACCGAGAATGAAAAAGTGGACTTGAGGCTCAGTAAGAGCAAAGTCTGGAGGAGAAAAATTGTGGAGGTTTGCAGAGGCGAGAAGAAAAGGATTGCATGATTAGGGGAGAATGGCGGCGTTTTGGTGAGGGCGGTATGGTCCGTGCGCCCACCTGGGCAGGTTTGACACCCTACACTTGACGATATGCCATAGTGAGGTCCGTCGCGGTCCTGAAGCTCTAGGGTGAGATTTTGCTGACTGCGGCGAGGTTGCTCACTAATAGGATATAAAGGGGCGGTAGCTGGGCTTCTCTTTTCGACTTGTTCACATTCTTCTACTACTTTTTTTCCGATGCAATGTTCACGCAATTTACTCCCAGTCTTGGGAAAAAAAGGAAGATGATAGTAGTTAATTATATTATTATATATATATAGATATATTATATATATAAATATATATATTAATATAATATTTATATATATATATATATATATATAATATATATAATATATATATATATATAATAATATATATATAATACTTATATATATATATATATATATATATATATATATATATAGACAATAACCAATGCATGGGGGACTCTGTACACCCCTCCGGACCTGCCACTAGTATGTACATTTGTCACATATGAAATCTTTTAATCTTCTTTCTATCCCCTCATTTCCTCATTTTTCGTATTATTTATATCTTTGAATCCTCCTCCTCCATAGTAGTTTCAATTTATCTTTTTTCTTTTTTTTTTGAATTCCCACCCACCAGTCCCTTTAAGTACTTGTACGTACTTTCCCTCTTTCAAAGAGATTATCCCTTTTTTTGACCCGTCACAGTCCATTGTGGAATCCGGTGCCTCTTCCCGCGTAGGTCTTCGTCCACCTCACACTTCTTCCCCGTGGATAAGGGTACAGGCTAAAAACCGCTCCTTTCGTTTGCTTTTGATGGGGCCGCCAATTATAGGGGACCCGAACCTTGAGCTAACCGGTGAGGAGGATGTCCTGTACTTTGGTGTATAATCTCGGGCTCTAATGTGAAGTTATTTGGGAACCGTGTGGTTCACGAGGGGTAAACCAGCGTCGAGTTTCGGGAGGCTCTTCCGAGGCCACACCCACGGCCTACCCTACGGAGTGGGGTCCGGGAAGTTGTGTGAGTCTGACCTGTGACCTGTTGTGGGGAGAAGGACTACCCCTCCTTATGAAATATACCCCTTCCAACCCATCCTGTTATTTACTTTGTTTTCAATTGCTTTAACTGCTATAACTGTTAATTTATGGAGAAAGTAGTCTTGAGGTTTAATTTTTAGTGAAAACTGGCTCATTCAAGAGAAAAACGTTATTAAACCAAGGCGAGCACAACGACAACAACAAAAATTACGTCTGTCGCTCTCGCCGACTCCACCTCGCGTCCTCTACCTACTTGTAAGAACGCAAGGTGTTTCGCTTTTATAAATCCTTTCTACTATACACTGAGTCCTTTTCTGCATAACCTAGCCTATTCGTCGCCTGGTATGCCCTTGACACCCCAAGTGCCCAAACGGTCGGGGCAAGTCCCGAAAAAGGTGCTCACCCGTCAATTCGTTCTCATTTCTTATTCCATACTCCTGGCCTCCCTTCGGGGAATGCAGCTGACTAGTCTTCCCGATATATTATTAATGCGATCCACTAGCCTCCTAAGCTCTTACTGAGCAAAAAAGCATTATTTCTTAGCGATACACTTGAAAAGCTTTAGACAAGTTGAACCCCTCCTCCAGTCACATCAATGAGAAATGGGTCCCTTCCCGTTCAAGCTACTACCCGGAATTCAAGTTTCATTTTTGTCATCTTGAACGTCTCTCGAAAACATCATTCTATTTCCACTCCTGATGAAATAAGGAAACACATCCAAAGGCACCATTTATTCTTTAAAACAGAAAACGAAGAGTATTGCTGTCATTTTAAGAATCTCCAGCAGTTAAAAGATTTCCCGTTACAAACCTTATAGATTTCCACCTCGTCGAGACTCGCCTGATATTCCCAAAGTCCTCGTTTATAGTTGAACCTTTAGTACCTCTGTTCACCTTTCAAAAGGTGAACAATAGGGGTTTACAAGCTATGTTCATACGTTTATGCCCGACCCAGACATTGCTTAAAATGCCAACGGTTTGATCATCCCGAAAATACTGTAGGGACCTCAATTGACATATGTCCAGTCTGCGGAGAAGAATTTCAAATTCCTTTGTAAAAACACACCACACTGCAAAAACTGTGTAGACCCCACAGTGGTCTCTTCCTTAAAATGCCCCGTTCCTTACCTGTTTGAAGACAGGTTTTGAGTATTACCATACAAAAAATTGAGCGGAGAGTGTCATACACCAGTTCTCAAAGACATATAGATCCCACAAGAAAAAGGCAATCTTAGTGTAACAATTTGCAGCAAGCCCTCCCCCCTGCCTCGCTTGTTAATCCCCTGAAACGACTCCATTCCAAGTAGACTTCTTCCCTAAACTTCTTGAGCGGAAACTCGAGCAGCTTACTACTACCTGCCCGCCTGCATAGCCGTATTCCTACGACTTTTAAATATAGATCCAAAACAGTGCCAATGATCCAGTCTCCCATTCAAAATGCCGTCACCAACCCCTACTCCCGCCGAATACTAGTTTTCAACCAACTAACAATGAAACTACGTTGGTGCATGAATATACCAGTCAAGGCGCTTGCCTTTTATCATTTTGATTGGTTCGCCAAACTCACGTAAGAGGCCTGAATCTATGTCCCTAATCTTTCTACCCACCGTTACTCAATTTCCATGAAAAAGATGTTCCTAAAAACAATAAAAAGATTAAATCACCAAACTAAGATTATTCGCTAAAATACAAAAACATCCGAATTTCTAAAGCAAAAACACACTGACCCCAGATGTAAAAAATGCACTCAGAAGAGCATTCCGTCTACATCTAAAGTCTACGTTCCCAGCTGATCCAAAAGCAAGCCACTTCGAATAAGATTTGATCCTTACGATAAAGGCGATGGCGTGCGTTAGGTGGAACAAAAACCCATCAAACCAACT
>JABUQX010090274.1:25000-42880 GCA_015478945.1 Trachelipus rathkii | reverse complement strand
TGATAGTCGGTGGTAAGCGGATTGTAATAGTTATGATGTAAATACTGTGTGGAAACCGATCTCAACGGCTGAGTACTAGAGACTCGGAAGAATAAATTATGGTTATAAGATCCTAATAAGTATATATAACGTAAGAGTTGATATAACTGATAGAGAGAGTAAAATGTGATAGATTTTGGTCAAGAGCTGAAGAGAAAAGATGATGCTATAAATAAGAGCCAAAGAGAGCGTATATATGGGCGGGTTTTTGGGGGGTATGTGTTGTGGCTCGCACCTGGGGCCAAGGATGAACCCCCTACAATGCCACGCAAATTACCATAGTGAGAATGTCCGTCGGTGCTCCCGAGCGTAACTCACTAGGGTGGATTTTTCTGACTCCGACGAGTTACCCATGAGCTATATTAAAGTTACAGAGGAGCCAGGCATAAGGCTGGGCTGCTTTTTCGAAAAGAAAACTTTTATATTCATATTTCTTTTAGCTGCTTTTCTTTTCCGATGCATCCTAGTTCACGCACTACCCCAATCTTTTTGAGAAAAGGTAGATGAAGAAGAAGAATATGAAGACTATACTAAAATATATATATAATATCTAACGTTAATATTATATAGAAATAATTTTATTAAAATACCGTGATAAAATTAATAACAAAAAGTAAAAAAAATAACCGGATATATCTTATAAGCATAGAAGAAGAGTATATTTTATTGAGATAAAACGAATAGAAAGAAAGACGAAGAAGAAATAATTGAAGACACTGAAATGGAAACCATAACTCGAAAGAAATACCAAAGCCTAAGAGTAAACATGAGGAGAGGTAGTAAACGTTCAATCCCATTCGCGCCCGCGGATTGAGGCACGAAGTCTTTTCCCTAATTTTCTACGTTATGGAGCAATAAAATAAATGTAGAAATAATATTGCTAATTTTATATAGGATTAAGATAATTAAAAACTCAAAATGCTCTTCGAAGTTGTACCGATGATTATCTCTTTGTCTTGAATTTAGCTTCAAAATATTTCCTGTAGAAATCAAGAAATAAGACTCGGGACTTCGAATCCGGATTACGGAACCGAAAATTACCAAAATCTGTTGTGTGATAACAATTAGGTGAAGAATCCGAAATACCAGCTACCCCTATCCGGATTCGATATTCCGAATCCGTGATAATGAATAGAAAAAATCGTATCATCACTCGGATAATCCGAATCACAAGCACCTACTCGAAGCATCTACCCAATCACGGACCGTAAATATATAATAAGTAAATAACAAAACCGGATAATATATCAAAACCATAGCACATATTCCCCATATGTTAAATAATCAATATCACACATGGAAACCTTTACACCAATTTGTAAATATTGCTTAAACATCCAGAGAAAAATAAAAAAAAGAAGTAAATATATAAAATATACATCATATATATTATATACAAGTATCATATATATTATATATATATATATATTATAATTATCATATACAAATATCATACTATAGTACGTATATCATATGCATATCGAACCACCTATAAGATCTAATATAAAAGAAACAGAGAGATACTAATCAAAAAACTAACCCAAAAAAAACATAATATTTGAAACAAACTAACTTCACATACACAGATATAATAAAGTAGATATTCTCAAATACTATATTACTGTTGTAAAACTCATTTCACTATTCCTAACGAAATGATTACTTATGTAGGTAAGGACCCCTGCCAAAAGAAGTATCTGCCGTTCCTAGCCCCGTGCAAAAGAAAAAGGCAAAAACACAAAAACCAGATCATTCGAGCTTTCCACCCTCTCCAACCCATTAATATTTCAATCACCACAGCAAGAAGTTTGAATAGCATTGTGGTTTCTGTACACAGAATCCGCCAGCATGTCAATATAAAAAGCTACGTTATAAGGTTTAAATACTATATTTGTTGCTGGTTCATGCTAAATAAAGAATCGTGCGACACCTGTACAGTCGAAACAGAGGCACCATAATGGGACCCTCACCACGTGAATACCGAGGTGAGAAGGTCGGAATAAAGCACAGGCCCGCCAGCAACCGACGATCGTGAATAACTTGGAAAAAAGTATTCCGGGTATGGTCAAATTAGTCTGAGGTAAATGTGATTTCATTGTCAAGAAATGATAATAGTTTACTGGTAAATTATAATTCTATACCGACAGAAATAAGTGGCATTAGCCCATATTTTTTGAGATTGGAAACTGTCGAGCACTTTGCAGCCATATGACCGTCCATCTAAGTCAATCAGTGCATATTATCTGTTTCATGTCAAGAATGAGAAAACTTAAACATCTAACCGAGCTTAAGAATAAGGGCCGACTACTCCTATCGAGAAGCAGGGAGCATGAATTACGAGCAGACAATCCGGAGCCCCTTAGACTTAATAACTTGCTCCATTACTCCGCCAACAACCTGGTGGATATAAAATAAGACATCAAAACACAACTTTCCAGAAGATAACTGAGTCGAACACACTGCACAATCGTGGTAACCCCGCCTCCCTACTAGTCACAAAAATCCCCCCCACTTCCCCATATTCCCCTACCCATCACTCAACATAACTTTACAAAATTCTAAACATAACGAATCTAACCAGCTACCTCAAAATCATAGAACTCAATGTCAATTCCCCTTAAAAAACATAATATTGCATATACGCTATCCCTACCAAGAGCCCTCCCTCTCCAAAAAAACAAACCCCTCTCCCCCCGTTCCTATGGTATTCAACAGAACTCCATTTTCCCCTTCTCACAACAAGATTACCAACCATTCCGCTCCCTTCCAACCACTTGATTCGTAACGACGAGTCCCATACCACAACATCAACCCCCAACAACCCCGCTCTAATGTCCCCGAGAGACAACAATTATACAAATCCCAATCCTTTGCCTACCTCCTACGAACAGGCACCACTATCACATCCTGTATCTTCAAATCTCACTATATTTCGTCACCCCACTGCCCCCAAACCCCCCAAAAGCAACCATCACACACCCCCTATCAAATAATTAAATTACCAACATTCCCCAAATCTTATTCTCGAGGCGATATTTAACGTTTCACTACACCGGCCTACTGTATAAAGACTACCCTCTGACCCCCGCGGCAACCCTATCCTTAACGAATTAGAATCCTTAAATATATTAAACTGCAACAAACTTCCCACCCGAATTCCACATCAAGCAAACCAAATCCCCCACCTCCCCTGATATCACATTCTGTTCACCCTCCTACTTCACCGACTGAACGGGGACGACCATACCGACCCTACATCGAGCACACCTCCCCATGCTAAATTTCTTTAACCTCCTCCCAATTCCAGAGTGCCCCCACCAAAAGAGATTCGACACAATAACATTAACTACAAAACAGGGCCACCACTGGCCAGGAGAAAGGAGACATTCACTGACCATACCTCGAAACCCCAGCTATTAAATCCCCTCACCGAATCCATGACACAACTTCGCGCTCACACGTGCACATTATTCAAGATTAAAAAAACACTTAATCATTCCAAGAATCTGGCTATACTTAACACCATACCCAAAGCCACAGAAAAATCTATAACCCCGAAAAAACAGTACTCCGGTACCCCTGCAACATCTACCAACTCATTCAAACAAAAAGCTCACTTCGAAAAAGACTTAGACCACTAACCTACCCCCACTCAATCACATACAACAAAATAAACCAAATCTACAATACCCAAAAATCACCAAACCTCAGTACACCACCAAACACGACACCAATAAGTTTCAGGAAAATACATTAACATACTCTGAAAATTACATTATGATTGAATAAATAAGAAAACTGGCAACGTCTTATCAAAAAAGCTAAACAACTCGCAAAACAACCCCCCTCCTCCCACGAACCCCCTCCCTTACCTGATAACCTCCCTCCTTCTCCAAGAACAACAATCAGACCAAACTAGCAAACACATTAAATGTAACCATTCTCGCAAAACCAACCCACCCCACATTAACAGGGAAAATCAAGACACAAAAAACTACTCAGAGAGAACTACCGATCTGCTAAGCCCACAAAACCCCCACCCCCTTTTACAACTGAAAAGAAATAGCATCAAAACCATCGTCAACCCCTCCAAAAAATTCCTCAAAGCCACAGAACGACCAGGAGCTCAATCTCACCTGAACCAACATCTAAAAACACCTCAGACCGATGAAACAAACGCACATTCTCCTCTATCACTGAAATTCAGAGATATCAACAAGAAATTCGCTAAGTGGAACCTGATAAACGTATATACTCTCAATCTTGAACGAAAAACACAGACATTCAATAGACTAGCCAAGAAAGCGTAACAACACAAAGAGAGAGAGAAAGAGAACACGGCCCAACAACACTGGCCTCTCTTAGAAACGACGCCCAATTTCTCTCAGTTACCGAACGATTGAAAGAGGACGTGAAAACTACAACTGAGAAACGTACACATTAAACAAAAATCTGCAAGCGCACATCAACATACAGTCACACACACCGTCCGCAGATGTACAACATGGCTTTAAAGAAGTAAACCCCATACACACAATCTTACATCGCTAATTAAGCTCCCCTCACCCCAAACATCGAATCAATGGCTTCAACCAATCCCCATCCCATAGATCCATTCTCACAGGACCAAATAACGACCAATCGAAAACACGAAAATGTCGTTGCAAATCCCCCAGCCTAAGAGAAAGAATCAGCTGACAACCGAACAACTTCAAACTGACTACCTCTACACATAAACCGTATTTGCTGGCAGAAATCCACACAAAAACAAACACATACACACACCAAATTAATAAAATTGACAAAATATCTCAGTACCAACAACAGTGAACGCACATTCTTTCTTTAACCTTCCATCATTACAAATCTCTTTTACACATACCAGACTCATTGCCCATCAAAATCCTACTCACAAACTATCGTCCATTCTCAAACGTGTCTAAGCCCAATGCGATTCTCCACGATAATATCAGCCTCTTATTATCCAAATTGTTTCAATTATGACCTTAAAAAAATATAGCCACTATTTAACACCTAAAATACAATAAACAGCCCCAGTTACTTTAATAATATTGGCTTACTTTCTCAAATGGTTAATTATAAATTGATAGAGTAATAAAATTTTGACTTCAGAATAGATCTAATACCGAACACTATCTAACAACCTAACTCACAGACCGCCACCAATCTTCACTCCAACCCACGAATGGTGTAACTATTCGCGTAAGACAACATATCCCCCATCCCCCTAAAACAGAACCCCACCAAAATATTAGGTTCATTACCTATGACACACACATGGACGTTCTCGCGCCCACACCACATAAATTGACGGTCTCCAATTGAGTACACACTTATCATTTCTATACCATACTCTAACCCATTTCCTCACAACACCCTTCCACTACCGGAAGACCTATATCCCAACTACATGACTTATAGTCGACAGCTAATACTACCACCCTTTAACACACCACTTAATAATACTTATATTTCTAATCAGTATAGCTTCTAAACATGTAAAGCGTTAATGCTTCACCCCCGCTATTTTCCCCGACAACTTGTCCAAATCTAACTCACAAAAATATAACCCCACCCAATCATCACAATTAAAACCATACAACCAGTCCGACACTTTGTAGAAATCAAATGTAATAGTCACATAGTTAGCAACTTAGTAGAACAATAGCGTGCCCAGTCACAACGCTGATACTACATAGTATGAAGTTAACATTATCAATATACTTTCCTGAACACATCTCTTGACCCACATCATGATTATGAAGAGATCAGGAACTCTTAATTTCGGTCATACCAGAAAATGCCTTTACCTAAATTTTACCAAACACCTCGCACAATGCAACTCGACATATGATATCTCTCGCAACCCTCACCTACACAAAACTAAAAATCACACAACCCTCTCAACACAGACTAAATTCTCTATAATAAATAACTATACTTACTTATATCCCCTAAAAAATATGCGCCTCTTAATATCAAAAACCAATTTAATAGGCCAAATAAGCCTAAGATTTTACATACAATCTCACCTTTCTCTTAACGATACTGATACTTAAAAACTTTTAGTCATTGTAGAATAGGCAGAAGAACTTCGATAAGAACAGAAGATTATCTCCAATAAATAATAATTTTAATTCTAAAAAAAATCATATAAACACAATTATTCAATTACATAAACATTCACCTACGCAATTAATACCTAATTATTCCACCCACCAATATTAAGAAGCACAACAACTTATCATGTTAATAAGAGTGCCAAATTGGATCCTGACTCCCGGAAGACTCAGAATCCAAAAGAATCAACCACCCCAGAACCTAGCCTAAAAGATATCTAAAATAATTATGAGTAAGAAGAAGATATCTGTCGAAACTTATGGAGCCAAAGTTACACCTTCCTACTTGACCAGCTAAAAAGTTAATCTTAGATTAATTATCCACACGGACAACAACTCAGTGCCACATACCCTCAAAGAACAACCTTCACTTACATAGTGATATGACACCCTCTAACTCTGCAATCAGATGTCCCACTACTAATTACTTCGAACAGCATACACTCTTTAAATCAGATTCATATTAAATATATAAATCATAATATAATATAATATATAATTAACTATTCCTACTCAACACTCAACCAAAAAGAAGTAGACATAATAAAATAAATCTTATACTAGACATACCCTATATATCTCCTTACCCTTATTCACTATCATAATAAAAGGTGCATAAACACTGCTTTCTTCACATCCACATTTAAACCTTAATAATATACCCTCCAATCATAATAGCTTAGCATATAACACATACATATTCACAAAATTCAATCAAATTACAACTACATTCTCAATACGCCTATACAAAAACAACACCTACCAGTTTATCCCTTCGAATTCATTATTACTAAAACCAAAATTTAATACTGCTCAATTTTCATTATATCTATAATATACTATAAATACTAGGCAAGACCCCCAGGATATTACCATATACTTTCACCAAATAATTCTCATCACGTGAAGCTTGACCCCCATATAACCACTACAGCTCACAACCTTGACTATTAACTACAGCATAGTTACTCTCAAACGTCATATAAATACACATATTTAACTCTTCTAATTAACAACTGCCTACCATCCAAGACGTACAACACATTCACCTACCCACCATCTTCATTACTGCCAATGTCTACATGCAGAATTTCCGAAGTGTGTTCCCACCAACACTCTAGTTCAACATCCATACGTCATCAGTATAAATAACAAAAAACCAACCAATCACCTATAATTCAATATCTAATTCATCATGATAATTCCACTATAAATAAATACACTCTACATAATTAGAATTAATTAAAATAAATATAACATAACATATAATAATATAAATACAATAACAAATAACTAATAATATACTTACTATAAATATAATATAAAAAGCATCTAACTATAATGTGAAAAAGGCGTCTTACCTTAAATGTATAAGCTTTGATTAATATAATTAGACAAATTTTAATTATAATAATATATATCTTAATTAAATAAAGAGCATAGAAATTGATCATAAGTATTTGATAGCCTCTCTTCCTCTGTTTAATTTGCTCGTCGCCATTTCATATTATAACAGAAATATCTTGCTAATAATAATGCATAATAATATAATACTATAATATAATATACCCCCTACCAGAATCAGAATAGTTAATTATCCATGTAGTATCTATCCATATGATGCTTATATCCATCATCCCATTTCTGTCTTGAATATTTCGTCTAATAGAGCATAAAAATAACTATACTAATAATTCATTAACCATTATTTAAAATAAAGTTCACATATTAATAGCTTACATAATATCTAAATACAATTTAATCATAAGAAATCAGAGAGGAAGAAAAAACATAAAATAAAATATGTAAACGGTAAAACTTATAAAAATAAGATAAGCTGAGTGATATATAAAGTACCATATACATCTGATTTATGAAACTTACTTCGTTTGACGGTTATACTGGCATAGATAAGATATGAACAATTATAGAGTTACTACATTTTAACATAGTCTATTATCCATACTAATATCTACCTCGTTTATGCTTATTTAATCTATTAGATCTGACTATGTCATGACATATAAATTTCATTTTATTAATACTAATAAAAATACCTAATAGAAATACTATATTAGAACTTATAAGCTATAAACATAGATAACCTCTATATATATAACAACTAATAGAATAGGTATACATTTAACACGAAACCCGTGTAAATAAAAAACTTCTCTAAATTTATTTAATCGCTTTTATATTTAGTTTTGCAATAACCTGACTTTCCTAATCATATATGAAATCTAGTGCTCATTACTGAATCAAATATTTTTTTTCATTATCTACAATAGATATACATAAAGGCATCTCACACGCATTGCATCTTTCCATCAGCTGTTGGGCAATTTAATGTGATCAGAAGCTATTAACACTTTTAAATCCTGTTTCTTCATGTGATTGATTAAAGTCAAGTTGTGCAGTAATTCCTAAAGTTATTATTTACGTAAGTAATTTGCGCAATATTTAAAGTATGATAATTGGACTGTGATCTTTTAGGTCGCCATTGTCTCTTTTTTTTATGCAAACGTATGACGTTGACACTTGTCCACATGTCAAGGATTTTGTATTCATACAAACACTTATTAAGTTGTTCTGTTTATATGACAGCAATTTATTCATCATCATCGTTTATCATATTGTCTGATTTTTCATCTTTTCCAGGTGGTTTTCCTCTTTCTAATATTTCCGTCATAGTTATAGGAGAAAGGAGTAACAAAATTATCATTGTAATTTATACTTTTAGGTCGCTCATCATCAATACTTCCTACAACTCTTCGTAAAATTTCTCTACTCTTGTTGTGGCTGGTTTTCAATTGTAATTTTGCTTTTAGATTTTTATCTTTTCTTTCTTTTACCCGATGATTACCCAGTGATACCTGTCATTTTGCTCTTTTGAGTGATTTACCATTTCCATTCCTTTGTTAAATATTCTGTTATCTACCCTGTAACTTTTGTTTATAACTTTGTTTAGATCAGTTTATTTTATTCTGTCTTGTCTTTAAGGGTTTCAGAATTTGTTATGTTTCTTCTTTTATTTATCAGTAATATTTGTTTTCGGAAAATATCGTATCTTAGTTTGTGACATTCTGGTTAAACAACGTTCATCACAGTATATTAATTGATATCTTTTTGTTGCTATATTCGACTAATTCTTATTCGTTTAATTGGTTTCTAAGTTCTCAAACCTGTTTTAAAGATCGTCTAAATTAATCTGTATTTTCTGTGGTTCTTAAATTGATTAATGATATTTTGCTTAGAATGAAAGGTGAAAGAATCAAATTTATCCTAAATTAACTTAACTTCTCACCACTTTTTATTTATTTATAGTCAAGTTCCAATCGAAGAAATTTTTGCACTTATAAAGTGATTTTATTATGAACATGTTCAAACCTTCAACAAATTAAACCAACCAAATACCCCTTTCATTTCCTATATTAGTACCAATTTTCTCACTCTTTTGGTTTTAAAATTCTGATTTTCACTTTAAACATTAACGTTGTCCATGATTATTTTATGGAGATGTAAGTAACAGCTAATATAATTGTACCTGGTCCTTTACATGCGACTTGAAGTTGGTGTGCAAGTTTGAATTATTTGAATTGTATATCTACTTGTGAGTTTCAGTACTATTTTAACGATACAATCTGATGTATTTTCAGTACGATTTTTACTCAAATGGTTATAAATAAGAAAAGTCATCCCTCTCAATTGTATCATTCCTATATAGACTGTTATGTGTCCATTCTTTATTATTTAATTGTGCTCGCTCCTTTTCACAACAATTCAAGCAATTAATCCATACTACTTTGCCCGTTAATTCAACTACTTTCCCTTCTGTAGAAGGGGTCAGCAGTTGAATGTTGATGATTTATTTTCCAAAGGCAGCCAGGTCTAGAGTATTGATTCTAAACACTTGCTTTATCTGGTCATTGTCATAAACAGGGGCTGATTCGCATCCTGGGAATAGGGTTTGGCGCAATTTTCTGTAATGCAATTTGGAGAGGTGTGTAATACCTTATTAAACTTGTAAGAATTGCATGAGCAACTGGCACAGCTCGAATCTCGTATCATAATAAATCATAGCAGGGAAATTACAGCCATCAGCATATCGTTTCTGATAACGCTTTTGTCTAGATCAGGATATATATATATATATATATATATATATATATATATATATATATATATATATATATATATATATATATATATATATATTATATATATATATACATCTATACATATATATATATATATATATATATATTGCTGAAATATTATACGAATGAGAGCGCATAGTTCTAATGAATATTTAAACTATGGATACCATCTCTTCTTTCTCCATGTTGTTAAGTTAACAAAAGACTCCATTTCCGATTTGGGTGAGGTCATATATGTATATATATATATATATATATATATATATATATATATATATATATATATATATATATATATTGTTTCTATATATATTTTTTTTATATATATATATATATATATATATATATATATATATATATATATATATATATATATATATATATATATATATATATATATATATATATATAATATTTATGTATATATATATATATATATATATATATATATATATATATATATATATATTGTGTGTGTGTGTGAGTGTGTGTGTGAGTGTGTGTGTGTGTGTGTGTGTGTGTGTGTGTGTGTGTGTGTGTGTGTGTGTGTGTGTGTGTGTGTGTGTGTGTGTGTGTTAGGGCTGGTAGAGCAATCGTAATTTTCTTCACTGCAACCAACACTGCAACGTACCTCATTTCCTCGCATTGCATCGCATCGCATCGCATCGCATCGCATCGCATCGCATCGCATCGCATCGCATCGCATCGCATCGCATCGCAGTGCGTATATATATATAGTAGCAGTTATATATATATATATATATATATATATATATATATATATATATATATATATATATATATATATATATATATATATATATATATATATATATATATACAGAGAGAGAGAGAGAGAGAGAGAGGAGAGAGAGAGAGAGAGAGAGAGAGAGAGAGAGAGAGAGAGAGAGAGAGAGAGAGAGAGAGAGAGAGAGAGAGAGAGAGAGAGAGAGAGAGAGAGACCTTCGTTCTCTCCAACCCCAATCATTGCTTTTGGGTTGTCATCTTGGGATGGTGTTACTAGGATTCGAGTGACCTGTTCCGGATCACGTTCTTGGTTCTTTATTAATTTTTGCAACTTTCCCCGTCTTCTTTTTTAATTTCGACTTTGTTGAACAAACAATACCTCTCTTCTTTGCGGTTCTTCTCTAATGTTTGAGTGCACAGATTGTAATAACTTATCTGTTCCCTCCATCACCTTTATCATTAAATTTCACTAAAAGTCGTTTGTTGTGCGTGTATGTTTGCAACAAAGTCGTCCGTTCTAGTGTTACTTAGTTTGAGCTGTCACCAGTATATGATTGAATTTATTTGCTCTGTTTATTTATATCCTAAGTTTAGTAACCATTCTAAACTCTTAGAATAATTAACTAAAAAAAACGCTAATCTTTGTCTGAATTTATCGTTCTTGGTGATTTCACTATTCACCACAATAAAAAGCCTTTCTCTATTTCTCAAGGTACAGCTGGTCAACATCACACCATTTCTCTTTCAATAAAAACCATTGCCAGATAATATAGCTCCTTACACGCATCCTTGATCGTCGTGTAGACAAACAATACCAACGCACTAAAAATTATCTTAATTTTAAATCCTTCTTATATGGTCATTCTTTTTCCACCTCTGGGTTCCTCTTATCTTTGTCTTATCACAATATATTCCTTTATCTTTACCCGTCATCCGCAGGAACAATCTCAACTTTTAGCGAGGAAATTATTTTGTTACTTTAGTATTGCATACTGATCTTTTGATTTTTATTTTCAAAGGAGTGGTACCCAGGCAGCATTTTTAATTTGTTTCAAATTTGAAACAAGTTTGCAACGTCAAACTTGCAAGCTTGCTATAAGCTTGCCAAGGATTTCCGCAAGTGTGATTTATATTATGTATCAAACCTGCTAGTTTACACCTATCAGACTTGCAGCAAGTTTTTTTTGCAAACTTACAACAAGGTTGCACATGCTTGCACAAGTTTAAAACAAACTTCCGAAAATTTAAAAAAAAAAAAGATTATTTTCACGATTTTTATTTATTTAACAGGTTAATTATTTATGACATTAATTAATAAACTACATTTTAATTTAATTGATGACGTTGTTATTATTGCTCCGCCCACCTATGCGTGAAGTCTGACTAATACCTTATATTACACTCACAAGGTGGTATTGAACTCGGGACCACTTGCATGCTAGTTCAGTGTTTTACCACTGAGCTAAAACCACAACGTATTTAAAGCTGCATTATAGCATTAGTTATATTTGACATCGTAAATATTTGCGTTTATTTTTTACGCATTTATTTATTATTTATAAAATAATTTATTTAAATATTATATTATATTATATTATATTATATTATATTATATTATATATATATATATATTATATATATATATATATATATATATATATATATATATATATATAATATATATATATATATATATATATATATATATATATATATATATATATATATATATATATATATATATATATATATATATATATATATATATATATATAAATATATATATATATATATATATATATATATATATATATATATATATATATATATATATATATATATATATATATATATATATATATATATATATATATATATATATATATATATATATATAGGCCTCTGTTATGTTTTAAGACTCCGTCAGTTTTGATTTTTTTTTGTTTTTTAACATATTGCTAGTATATGATACTAACAATGAATTTCAGTGGTGATGGACGATTCAAAAGTTCGAAATATTTTAAATAATTATTTAAAATCACATTTATATCAATAAAATTAAAAATGAAAATATCTCGAAAAGTACGACACTTACAGAAAAACCAATTACATATTTAAAATTGCGTATAAAGTTTATTAAAAAAAGAAAAAACAAAAACAATTTTTTTTTTTTTCATAAATGAAATATCTCGAAAAGTACAAAACTTACAAAAACAATTCCATATTTGGAATCAGCGTATAAATACAAAAAAAAAAAAAAGTAAAAATTAAAAAAAAAAAAAAAAAATTTAGGGGGCTCGAGCCGACGGGGACAGATAAATGCTTCCATACCCCGTAGGAGGGGCGGAGAACCCCGTGACACCTGTCATTTGCCATATCTTTTCGGTAAAACTGAAAAGATGGGTATTCCTTTAGTTAAAAAAAAAAAAATTTAAACTGACGGATTCGTAAAACGTAACTGTCCTATATATTTTGAATCATGTCCGTCACCCCCTTAAATTGACTGTTAGGATTATATACTAGAAATATATAAAAACAAAAAAATCAAAACTCACGGAGTCTTAAAACATACAGGTCCTTATATGGACATATATATATATATATATATATATATATATATATATATATATATATATATATATTATATATATATATATATATATATATATATATATATATATATATATATTATTATTATAATAATAAGAATAATAATAAATTTTCAGCTGAAAATAACAATATATAAAAATAATTCTTATTTATTTTATTTAATTTTAATTACACTTTTAATATTTAATTTTATTATCCTAAAAATCGTTAATATGTATATATTATATATATATATATATATATATATATATATATATATATATATATATATATATATATATTATTATAAATATTATATATATATATATATATATATATATATATATATATATATATATATATATATATATATATATATATATATATATTTGTGTATGTGTGTGTGTTTGTGTATATATGTGTGGTAAGTGTCAAGCTTGCTGCAAGTTTGCTGCAAGTATTTTTTAGCAAGTTTGCCCATGAAAATTTAAATCAAAGTTATCAAAATTGAAGTAAATATTAAAGCTTGCTGCAAGTTTGAAAACAAGTTTTTTTTCGCAAGTTTGCCCAGGCAATTTAAAATCAAAGCTAATCAAACTTGATTCAAGTGTACATGCTGTCTGGGTACTGCTTCGGTGGTTGGAGGTGTCCCTTTAGACAGGGGTGGCCAACCCTTGGCGCATGCGCCAAACGTGGCGCATTGGATGATTATAAGTGGCGCATTGCTACGGACTACTTTTTTGGGAGATTTTATATTTTAACTGGGCTACGTCAGCCTATTTCTTACGAATTTATTTAATGAAAACTAAAAATTTATTTTATTTCCAGAAATTTGCTAAATCTGGCAAGATATAAAGAAGTATGTAACAAATATCGTAATGTTTATGCATTTTTTTGTAGCGTCGACTCTCATATTCAATATATTTTCCAGCCAAAACCCATATTTGAAACATGATTTTAAATTACCTTGTAATAAAACATCGTCAATGATCATCAGTTGAAATTTTGTGTTTATCAGTGATAGTGAGGCAGTGTTCTCTCATATTTCTTAAATTATTTGCTTTTTATTTTTTTCATAAGTGAGCATATTAGAAATTAGTGACGTATTTTTTAAATCAAAGAATTCTAAAAATATAATTAATAGAGAAATCATATATTCTGTGATTTCTATATATATATATATATATATATATATATATATATATATATATATATATATATATATATATATATATATATATATTATATATATTATTATTATATATATATATATATATATATATATATATATATATATATATATATATACTTAAATATTTGAGCATATATACATATATTTATGTGATATATATATATATATATATATATATATATATATATATATATATATATATATATATATATATATATATATATATATATATATATATATATATATATATATATATATATATATATATATATATATATATATATATATATATATATATATATATATATATTAAATGGATGGCCTAGTGGTTAAAGCATCCGGTTACTGTTAACTCAGCAACGCGGAGTCCAGTGTTCGAATCCCGCTGATGGAGAGTAAAATCTTCTGTGACTCATTCATTTAAATGGGCCTTATATATATATATATATATATAGTTGTATATCTTATTCTTATTATTATATATGCATATTTACATTATATATATATATATATATATATATATATATATATATATATATATATATATATATACATATATATATATATAAATATATATTATATATATATAAATATATATTTTTTATATATATATATATATATATATATATATATATATATATATATATATATATATATATATATATATATATATATTATATATATCTTATTTTATATATATATGTATATATATATACATTGTTATTATATAAATATATATATATATATATATATATATTATATATATATGGCGCATCCTGAACTCGTCTGTGAAAAATTTGGCGCATGGTATGCAAAAGGTTGGCCACCCCTGCTTTAGATTATTCAAGGTGTTTATATATATATATCTAAATATGAAAGATAAATTTATATATATATATATATATATATATATATATATATATATATATATATATATATATATATATATATATATATATATATATATATATATATATATATATATATATATATAAGGAGAGAGTTCATAACCTGTTGAACATTTGTTGGAGAGAGGGAAAAGTGCCGGAGAGATGGGGGAAAGCTATAATAATACCAATATATAAAGGTAAAGGAGATCCAAGCAACTGTGACAACTACAGAGGAATTGCATTGATAGACCACCTGGCAAAAATCTACGAAAGAATATTGGAGAGAAAGTTGAGAGTGATTGTGGAGCCGAGACTGGGAGAGGAGCAACATGGGTATAGAGGAGGAAGAGGAACGACAGATCTCCTGTTTACACTAAGGATAGTTATGGAGAAGATGTTAGAATACGGCAAGAGTTTTTATGTTGCGTTTATTGATCTGCAAAAGGCTTTTGATTCTGTACCGAGGGAGAGACTATGGAGAGTCATGGAAGAAAATTATGGAGTGAGTGGAAGATTGAAGAAAGCAATAATGAGTATGTACGAAAAATGTAGTTGTAACATCAGAACGGAGAGTGAAAATGATATATGGTTCGAAGTAAAAACAAGAGTTAAACAAGGGAGTGTATTATCGCCTATATTGTTCATATTATATTTAGATGTGGTAATAAGTAAAGTGAAGGAGAGATTGGGAGTTTTTGATGGGGATATAATGGCGTATGCGGACGATCTAGCATGTTTGAGTGAAGAGGAGGAGAAGATGTGGGAGGTGGTGAGACTGTTTGCGGAGGAGTTGGAAGAGGCATGGATGAAGATGAATGTACATAAAACAGAGATATTAATGGTAACGGGAGGAAACGACGAAGGTATGAGGATGATGGTAGGAGGGGAGGAGGTGAAGGCGGTGGATTCCTGCGTTTATCTAGGTGGATGTTTTAACAGAGAGGGAGGATGTGGAGGAGAGATTACTAGAAGAATGGAAAAATATGGACAAGCTATGAGAGCATTGTACCCATTGATGAAGGACGGAAACGTTGGAATGGATGTTAAAAAGGTAATCTTCGAAAGTATACTGACCCCGACGCTGCTGAATGGAGCTACTAGAAGAGAGGAGAGTAGAATACAAGCGGCAGAAATGAGAGCTCTGAGAGCAATGACTGGAAGAAGCAGAAGAGACAGAATAAGGAATGAAGTAACCAGAGAAACTGTAGGAGTGAAGAAGATTATACTGAAGATGGATGTGGGAAGATTGAGATGGTGGGGACATCTGGAGAGGATGTAGCCTGACACAATGCCGAAAACAAGATGGAAGTGAACACCGGAGGGAAGGAGATCGAGGGGTAGACCGAAGAAGAGATGGACCGAATCGGTGGAGGATTCTCTAAAAAGATGCCAGCTGCAGACAATGAGATGGTTGAAGAGAAGAGGAGTGGTCCAGGAAAGAGATGTCTGGAGAAAGACCCTCGCGCGACTGACAGGATGAAAATCCTTTCTGGGTGAGGACGTATAGAGTAAGAAGTAAAAAATATATATATATATATATATATATATATATATATATATATATATATATATATATATATATATATATATATATATATATATATATATATATATATATATATATATATATATATATATATATATATATATATATATATATATATATATTATATATATATATATATATATATATATATATATATGTATATATATATATATATATATATATATATATATATATATATATATATATATATATATATATATATATATATATATATATATATATATATATATATATATATATATATATATATATATATATATATATATAAAGGTCTTTGAGTTATATGGATCCGTTAATTTTGTGTTTTATGTAATTTTTTTTCATATATTGTTAGTATATGATACTAACAATAAATTAAAATGGTAATAAGAAAGATACGAAAATTTTAAAATATTAAAAATTAAATAATAAAGTAAGCAAGATCGTACATTTTGCATGAGAAAGAAAATATTTTTTAGTTTTAAAACGTGAAAGAATTTAAGTTAGGTAAAAATAAATATTTGGGGGTAAAATTTGGTCCTTATTAATTTTTTTTTTTCATATATTGATTCTGTGT
>JABUQX010090274.1:0-20000 GCA_015478945.1 Trachelipus rathkii | reverse complement strand
ATCAACGACTTCATCGTCTTCTGATTTGCTTCTTTTCTTCTGAAGATGGCTGTCTTCCCTTTGGAGGAATGGGTACAGGGAGCTCAGGAGAGTGTGGCACTTGGGCAATGGATGACGGAAGGTCTGGATATATGATAGCAGGCGCATTTTTGCCAGCTCGACGCTTGGACGGGTCCACCAAACAGAAGAAGCAATTGCTGGAGTGGTCAGTTGGCTCTCTCCAAATTCGTGGGATTGCGAATTTCATGGCTCTATTTTCCCCCCTGTACCAACCTGAGAAAAAAATAAATAAAAACAAACAAATTTAAATATCTTCACTCATTGTTATTTTTAATTTAACATTTTATTAAATATTACATAAATTCAAACTTTCACTTAAAGATTCCATAGCTATCAAATTCAGAACAATATATATATATATATATATATATATATATATATATATATATATATATATATATATATATATATATATATATATATATATATATATATATATATATATATATATATATATATATATATATATATATATATATATATATATATATATATATATATATATATATTAGGGTGTTCCTTAATGTATAACAAATATTTTAATTTTACATTTTATTAAATCTCGCATTATATTTAATTTCCTTTAGGGTTAGTAAGCAACTTGTAAAAAATTTGTCAAATTTAATAAACTTTAACACGTGCCCTTAAGAGGGTGAAAATTTGAAAAAAAACACCAATTCTTATATTTTTATTGTAGAACTTATATTAATTTTCTATCAAATTATATAATATATGTAGAAGTAAGAGTATATGTAATATGGTCTAAAAATGTTAAATACATAAATGATTATTTTGTTAATTATAGGTTTAATATTGCTTAGATAATGAATACTTTGAGCAGGAAGGAAACTAGGTCCGATAGTTTTTTACAACTTGCAATAGGTATTGCTTTTGCTTTCGTGTTGAGTTAAAAGATTGTTGTATTTCTCCATAAGCTTCACGCCTCTTTCAGCAGAATCATTGACAATTTTAATGTTTTGAATTATTGTTAAGCCGTGTTGATAATCGGGAAGAGAATTCCAGGTACCAGGATCATGAGCAATAAATTCTGATGAAAGTTTAAATCGTTCAAAAAATTTAGATGACCGTAGTAGTAGTAGGAACGGAATATTGGAGGCCGGTCTCTTTTACCCCACCTGTCCTTTTTACCCCTAGGCCTCTTTTACCCCACCCTAAAATTTGGGCAACCCAAATTTTTTGGCCTAAATTTTTTACCTGACCTTGACCTTTTTTGGCCTTGAACTTTTTTGGCCTTGACCTTTTTTGGCCTTGTAGTTTTGGGTCTTGTAGCTTCTGACGCCCTTTCTCTGTAGAAGGTGCCAGACGGTTGCGGAGCAACCGTCGTACGTCCCTCCCCCTATTTTGACCCCCCTTTAGGGGCTTAGCAAGTTTTTTGATGTTTTGGCCTTGATAGTTCGGCCTTGATAGCGTATCAAAGGCTGAAATTGACCATTCTAAAAGATTCGTAGGAGATTAGTAGGGATTATCTTGAGCTCGGGTTGAAATTGACCATTCTTAAAGGTCAGTGGAGGTCTTAGTAGAGATTATCTTGAGCACATACAGGTACCTGCCACCTTGCCTTTGGTAGGTAACTGAGCTAACATGAGGTCATGTAGGTACCTGACCTGTTTGGATCTGTCCTAACTTATTTCCATCCGCGGTCGCACCTACCCACACACACACACACACACACACACACACACACACACACACACACACACACACACACACACACACACACACACACACCACACACACACACACACACACACACACACACACAACACACACGCACACACCTCACACACACACACCACGTGGCTACGTGTATATATATATATATATATATATATATATATATATATATATATATATAGCATATATATATATATATATATATATATATAAATATATATATATATATATATATATATATATATATATATATATATATATATATATATATATATATATATATATATATATATATATGTATATATATATATTTTGTGCAATTGCAATGTTATATTATAAATACACACACACACACACACACAGCATTGAATATATATATATATATATATATATATACACACACACACATACACACACTCGATATTTTGATGCCTCAACTTTGATGCCTCAGCATTGATGCCTCAACTTTGATGCCCCAGCTTTGATGCCTCAGCTTTGATGCCTCAACTTTGATGCCTCATCTTTGATGGCTCAACTTTGATGACTCATCTTTGATGACTCAGCATTATTGATGACTCAACTTTGATGACGTCATCTTTGGCGGTTCATCTTTGAAGGTGCCTATCTTGATGACTCAGATTTATTGATGGTTCAGTATATTTTGATGGTTCAGTACATTTTGATGGTTCCCAATCACCGTAAGGAGTATCTAGTGGTGTTCTATTAGTGTTCTATGAGTATTAGATGAGTGCCAGGTGAGTGCCAATGAGTGCCAATGAGTGCCAAGTGAGTGCCAATGAGTGCCAAGTGAGTGCCACATAGTGCCAAGTGAGTGCCACATAGTGCCAAATGAGTGCCACTTTTTTCAAGCCTTTTCTAGCCTCCCTATGTTACGCCGGCTGTTCCGCACCGGGTCGCGCTTGCGGGCTGTCTTGCGTTTTGCTTCACGTGATCTACTATAAATCTAGTGAATTAATTATTATCTATTCTAGTAAAATTAATAATTATTCCTCAATGTAAGTAATTATTATAAATATGATATACACTTAGTAAAAATAAAACACTTTTAATACAAATCAGATAACTTGTGCACCGCTTAACAGCTAAAACGACTATGATTTTAAAATGAGTTTGAGTCTAAAAGATAATAAAACACACCTGCTCAAATACAAGTTTAAAGAACTAAGTTAATTTTCATCCAATCACAGGTAAGGCTCAGGATATGAAAAAACATGTTTTTACATACCTAAAAGGCAAAAAGCGATAAAATAATTCTCGACCAATCACATGCGCGGTCATATAGAGATAAGGATTACTCCATCCAATCACAAGAAAGGAAAACATTTCCTTCTTACCTGCTTAAAGGATCTTACCGATCCAGCATGTTTCAGTTTGAAATATATTTATAAAAATAATAATAACATTGATTCTTGTCTATACTGGAATTACCTTTTGACCTGGTATTAGGCTTAAATCAGCCCGGGTACAAAAAAGGCTTATCCTAAATTTAGGCCTAACGTAGTTATTTCACCACATTTTACAGAAAGAGGTCAGTTTGAAATATATTTTGACCTGGTATTAGGCCTAAATCGCCCCGGGGTACAAAAAGGATTATCCTAAATTTAGGCCTAAAGTAGTTATTTCAACACAATTTACAGGAAGAGGTCAGTTTCGTATCTGTAAGGAGTGCGCGTTGTTGTGTTTTCTCGTGTTGGATTGTCAATGTACATAGATAATAATAAAGAAAATCCAAATTATTTAAAAACTTTGAAATATTTTTAGTTAACATTGAGCGAGTAATATAAATGTAAGTGAATAATTGTTATTTTTAAATAAAATCTAGAATGATTTTAATAAAATACATGTTATGTTAGCAGAGAAGAACTTATTTTGTTATTTTTATACTTATTACATGACTAAAGATGATGTAAAGCAGTAAGTCAATAGAACAAAACGTGGCATAGCTTGGTGTAGAGGGATGCTAGGGGCTTGCCTTACTGATTTACTGATTTATTGCTTTAAGGTACGTAAAATATATGTTTTTAATAAAATTTCATAAAATTTTAGTAAAAATTATTTTAAAACTTGATAGTTATAAAATTTATAAACAAAAAGTATTAACAGTTAATAATAAATTCTTTGTTCAAAGATAATGATTGATTTATTATAGAAGTTTTAAGAAACTTTGAAATAATTTTAGTTATAATTGAATGAGTAATATAAATGTACGTGTTTAATTAAAACATAAAATGTTTTAATAAATTATACGTTATGTTCATACAAAAGAACTTATTTGATATGTTTAAACAGGGTGTGTCTATGGGCGAGTGTAAGTGTGTGTGTGTGTGTGTGTGTGTGTGTGTGTGTAGGTGTATGTGTGTATGTCTATGTATGTGTGTAGGTGTGTGTGTGTAAGTGTGTGTGTGTGTGTGTGTGTGTGTGTGTGTGTGTGTGTGTGTGTGTGTGTGTGTGTGTGTGTGTGTGTGTGTGTGTGTGTGTGTGTGTGTTAAATGATAATAACAATAGGCATGAAGTAAATAACACTAAGTATAATAATAAAAATAAAAAATAATAAAATAATAATAATAAAAATAAAATAATAAAAATAAAAATAAAATAATAAAATAAAAATATAAAAATAATAAAATAATAAAATAAATAAAAAGTATTAAAACAAAATAAAAACATAATGTTAATAAATATATGAGTTAAAGCAGTAAAGCATATGAGTTAAAGCAGTAAAACATATGAGTTAAAGCAGTAAAGCAGTAAAACAAAAGCATACTAATCCCTTTGTTGCTAGGTAACACCTCTATTGATTTACTGATTTACTGCTTTAAGGTATGTAATGTTAATAAATATATGAGTTAAAGCAGTAAAACATATGAGTTAAAGCAGTAAAGCAGTAAAACAAAAGCATACTAATCCCTTTGCTGCTATGTAACACCTCTATTGATTTACTGATTTACTGCTTTAAGGTATATAATGTTAATAAATATATGAGTTACAGCAGTAAAACATATGAGTTAAAGCAGTAAAGCAGTAAAACAAAAGCATACTAATCCCTTTGCTGCTATGTAACACCTCTATTGATTTACTGCTTTAAGGTATGTAATGTTAATAAATATATGAGTTAAAGCAGTAAAACATATGAGTTAAAGCAGTAAAGCAGTAAAACAAAAGCATACTAATCCCCTTGTTGCTATGTAACACCTCTATTGATTTACTGATTTACTGCTTTAAGGTATGTAATGTTAATAAATATGAGTTAAAGCAGTAAAACATATGAGTTAAAGCAGTAAAGCAGTAAAACAAAAGCATACTAATCCCTTTGTTGCTAGGTAACACCTCTATTGATTTACTGATTTACTGCTTTAAGGTATGTAATGTTAATAAATATATGAGTTAACGCAGTAAAACATGTGAGTTAAAACAGTAAAGCAGAAAGTTAAAACAGTAAAGCAGATAGTTAAAGCAGTGCCTCTATTGATTTACTGATTTACTGCTTTAAGGTCTGTAAAGTATATGTTTTTAATAAAAATGTTTAAGTATGAAGTAAAAATGAATGACTCATAGTATATTTGAAAAGAAATTTTTGAATAGTTTACATTGATATCACAACTATGAAATATGTGTTAAATAATAATAGGTCTGTAATGAGTTACAGTTTTAGGATCGCGAAAATGTTTTTAATAAAAATGTTTAAGTATGAAATAAAAATGAATGACTCATAGTATATATATTTTTCATTCGCGCGGGAATATTGCGCCTGCGGGCGCACGCGGCGGGCGGGAACGCGGAAATATTGCGCCTGCGGGCGCACGCGGCGGGCGGGTACGCGGAAATATTGCGCCTGCGGGCGCACGCGGCGGGCTGGAACGCGGGTGCGGTGTTGCCTGCCTTTGCGGGGAGGGCGCATGCTGCGCCCTGGTGGGCCGCTTATGACCTAGGGGAAGACATCAATATTAGCTCTGTTCTATGATGTGGGGTAGAAAAGGCTAGAAAAGGTTAGAAAATGCATCAAAGATGAACCATCAAAGCTGAGGTATCAAAGTTGAGGCAACAAAATTGAACCATCAAAGATGAACCATCAATAAATCTGAGGCATCAAAGATGAACCATCAAAGATGAACCGACAAAGATGACTTCATCAAAGATGAACCATCAATATAGGTGGTATCAAAGATGACGTCATCAAAGATGAGTCATCAAAGATGAACCATCAAAGCTGAAATATCAAAGTTGAGGGATCAAAATTAAGCCATCAAAGTTGAGGAATCAAAGCTGAGGCATCAAAATATCGAGTGTGTGAGTGTAAGTGTAAGTGTATCTGTGTGTGAGTGTAAGTGTATATGGGCTAGTGTAAGTGTCTATGGCCAGTGTAAGTGCGTATAAGTGTCATAGTGTGTATGTATGTGAGTGTAAGTGTAAGTGTCTATGGGTAAGTGCCTATGGTTGAGTGTAAGTGTCTATGGTGAGTGTAAGTGTGTATAAGTGTCTATGGCATAGTGTAGGTGTGTGTGTGTGTGTGTGTGTGTAATATATATATATATATATATATATATATATATATATATATATATATATATATATATATATATATATATATATATATATATATATGCTATAAGTGTTAGAAAAAGACTAACCATAGTAGGAAGCATCCTAGCAACTTGTAATATACACCAATCGAATCCTCATACCTTATAACCCAGGGGTAGACACCCATATTAGGTATTCTAGGCTCATGGGAGGCTAGAAAGGCTTAAAAAGTGGCACTCAGTTGGCACTATGTGGCACTCACTTGGCACTCATTGGCACTCACTGGCACTCACTTGGCACTCATTGGCACTCACCTGGCACTCACCTGGCACTCATCTAATACTCATAGAACACTAATAGAACACCACTAGATACTCCTTACGGTGATTGGGAACCATCAAAATGTACTGAACCATCAAAATATACTGAACCATCAATAAATCTGAGTCATCAAGATAGGCACCTTCAAAGATGAACCGCCAAAGATGACGTCATCAAAGTTGAGTCATCAATAATGCTGAGTCATCAAAGTTGAGCCATCAAAGTTGAGCCAACAAAGTTGAGCTATCAAAGATGAGTCATCAAAGATGAGTCATCAAAGATGAGACATCAAAGTTGAGGCATCAAAGCTGAGGCATCAAAGCTAGGGCATCAAAGTTGAGGCATCAATGTTGAGGCATCAAAGTTGAGGCATCAAAATATCGAGGTGTGTGTGTGTGTGTGTGTGTGTGTGTGTGTGTGTGTGTGTGTGTGTGTCAACGGGTGCGCAATATATATATATATATATATATATATATATATATATATATATATATATATATATATATATATATATATATATATATATATATATATATATATATATATATATATATATATATATATATATATATATATATATATACGTAGCCACGTGGGTGTGTGTGTGTGTGTGTGTGTGTGTGTGTGTGTGTGTGTGTGTGTGTGTGTGGGTAGGTGTGACCGCGGATGGAAATAAGTTAGGACAGATCCAAACAGGTCAGGTACCTACATGACCTCATGTTAGCTCAGTTACCTACCAAAGGCAAGGTGGCAGGTACCTGTATGTGCTCAAGATAATCTCTACTAAGACCTCCACTGACCTTTAAGAATGGTCAATTTCAACCCGAGCTCAAGATAATCCCTACTAATCTCTTACGAATCTTTAAGAATGGTCAATTTCAGCCCTTGATACGCTATCAAGGCCGAAATATCAAGGCCAAAACCGAAATATCAAGGCCAAAACATCAAAAAAGGGGCTAAGCCCTAAAGGGGGTCAAAAATAGGGGGGGAGATACGTACGACGGTTGCTTCGCAACCGTCTGGCGCGCCCCTTCTACGAAGGGGCGTCAAGAAGCTACAAGGCCAAAAAGATACAAGGCCAAAAAAGGTCAAGGCCAAAAAAGGTCAAGGCCAAAAAAGGTCAAGGCCAAAAGGTCAAGGTCAGGTAAAAAATTAAGGCCAAAAAATTTGGGTTGCACTAGGGATGCCCGATATCAAAAAAATATCGATAAATCGATATATCGATATTTTAAAAAATATCATATTACCTTCGATATTATCGCCAGAAAAATATCGATATTCGATATAGCGATATTTCGATATATTATATCCAATTATAATTCGATATATTATAATCATATATATATATATATATATATATATATATATATATATATATATATATATATATATATATATATATATATATATATATATATATATATATATATATATATATATATATATATATATATATATACCGGTATATATATATATATATATATATATATATATATATATATATATATATATATATATATATATATATATATATATATATATATATATATATATATATATATATATATATATATATATATCCTTCAGATTAGGCGACGCACATAGTTAAAAAACAACGATAGCTACACTAAAATTGAATACATTTTTGGAATCAGGGGAAAATTTCAGTTATGAAAAGTACAAAATAAATTAAAATAACAAAATAAAAAAATAAATAAGTAACAAAGTTTTAGGGATGTACGATGTTTTTTATTTTACAACGGCAGAAATGATGTTGTTAACAGATTTATTTGCATTCTTAAACAATGAGCAGTTGTTAGGTATTTTGTCTTAAGCTAATACTAACTTATATATTTATATATATATATATATATATATATATATATAAAAAAAATATATATATATATATATATATATATATATATATATATATATATATATATATATATATATATATATATATATATATATATATAAATATAAAAACTCAAAGAGCAAAAGCCGCTACATTGCTACAACGGTAGTACGGTACAACCCACCGGAGATCAGTGTATCTGTTACGGTTATCAAATTTATTTCGCTCATTGTCACATTTTTCAAATAGGCCTACTTATTTTGTAAAAAAAAAAATGTCATCGAACAAAAATGTTAAAAAATACCTTATTTTGGGGATCATATGTCCCTTTTCCCGTTGATGTAGTCGTTTTTTCCTGTTCTGGGACGTCTTTTTGTAACAATTTAAAGACACTATAATGTTTGTTTTTTATGTGGGCTTTCAGGTTTGTTGTATTGCTACTGGATCTCACATTTCTGCCACAGAGATTACAAACTGCCTCGGCATTAGATATTTTTTTAAAATAATCCCAGACTCTACTTTTCGATGACATGTTAATTTACTTTTATTCAATTCTCTACTCGTTATATTTAAACTTCTCTAAAAAATTCTTTAAATTTTTTTGGAACTAAGAAAATTAAAGAAAGCACAATACTTGGCAGTTAGCACATATGACACCTCTATCCACTTGATCACTGAATAACTGAATAGTGATTAGTGAATACTCAGAAAACAATTTGACTATGTGGCATTTTTGGTTCCCGAAAAGACGAAAAATCTTAAACCCCAATTTTTCGGTTTATTTTATACACGACGTTGGGGGACGAACGAAGAACGAAATATGGGGGGGAAAAGAGAGTTTCATCACTTCAGGGTGTCGGGAGAGGGGGATAAGATTTTATTTTTTTCCGGCCTTTAAAAAATTTTTTTGAAAAGAATATCGGCTTTCGATATTAAGAAAAAATATCGAAATATCGATATATCGCCTAAGAAAATATCGCCCTAAAATATCGATATATCGAGCCAAAAATATCGATATTTCGATATATCGATATTTTTTGGCCATCCCTAGGTTGCACAAATTTTAGGGTGGGGTAAAAGAGGCCTAGGGGTAAAAAGGACAGGTGGGGTAAAAGAGACCGGCCTCCAATATTCCGTTCCTACTACTGACCGTTTTGATACAAAGTTATGGAGTTCTTCATCAATGAAGTTTGGCATATCCTTTAAATGTACATTTATGCGCTCCAAGTCACAATTGTTTGATTCTTTTTCTAGAAATGCCCTGGCCATCTTAACCTTCTGCTCGCTACTAATTGAATCATCAAAAAATGCTAAAGCCACTGTTTCTTCACCACGGTACCATAAATCAGTGGTCTCCAAAGTGGGGTACGCGTACCCCAGGGGGTACTCAAAGTGATACTTGGGGGTACGCCAAAGAAGTAGGTTCACGATCACTTGCGAATTTATGATCGTGTATCACGCGAGTTTGTGGTTCTCTCAATGTTCGCCGTGTCTTTTATTATACTATATTGTATTATATTATATTATATTATATTATATTATATTATATTATATTATATTATATTATATTATGCCTATAGGGGGTACAACTTATAATTATTTTCGTTTTAGGGGTACGCGATCAAAAAAGTTTGGAGACCGCTGCCATAAATGACCGGAAAATGTTTTGACTGTTGCTCGAGAAATCTTTTCATCTATTTTACTGTAGTAAGAAAGGTCTTTTAGAAACGTCAAATCTTGTGATGGTGCTAAGGAGGCTAAAGGAGTGTCAGTAGTAGGAGGGCCATTTTGCACACATTTTTTTTTACCCCAATTTTTACTCCAAATTGGAGACCTACCTTGGGGTAAAATGATAACCTAATTTTTACCTTTTTGACCTTTTTCTGACCGCCACGTTGTTTCCTGAGGGTGATTTACCCTCCTGGACCTTTTGGGCCTTGACCTTTTTTGAGAACGGATTTTTTGAGAACCTGGATTTTTTTGAGAACCTGGATTTTTTGAGCCCGATTTTTTGAGAACCCAAATTTTTTGAGAACCCTAATTTTTTGAGAACCCTAATTTTTTGAGAACCCTAATTTTTTGAGAAACCCTAATTTTTTGGCAACCCTAATTTTTAGCACCCTTTCGAAGAAAGGGTGCGCCAAACGGTTGCGTCAGCAACCGTTGTACGTATTGCCCCCCTATTTTACGCCCCCTAATTTTTTCGACCGTGGGCCATTTTTGCCCACGGTAATTTTTTGATCTTCCTTTAGGGGCTTAGCCCTTTTGATGTCGTTACCTTGTTTGACCATGATATTTCGACCAACCTTTGGTCTTCCATGGGTCAATTTTGGCCCACGGTAATTTTAGGCTACCCTTTGGTCTTCCATGGGTCATGGCCCACGCTAATTTTTTACCCACTCGTGGCCCACCCGTCACATATTTCGTTCCTAACTTGTACGCATGTATGGACCTACCCTAACTTGAACACCTACACACGTGCGCGTGCGCACACACACACACACACACACACACACACACACACACTTACACTTATACAGACATTCACTATGACACTTACATTTTCCCATAGACACTTACATTTACACTTATACACACGTGCGCGTGCGCACACACATACACACCCTTGACAGATCATGGGTAATTTTTTGCCCACGGTAATTTTTGGGTTTCCTTTAAGCTTAGCCCTTTTTGATGTCTTATCCTTGTTTGACCATGATATTTCGTCCTTAACCTTGCCATATACCAGGGTCAATTTTTGACCCACGCTAACTTGATGGCTTTGATGGTTCCCAATCACCGTAAGAAGTACCTAGGGATGTTCTATTAGTGTTCTATGAGTATTAGATGAGTGCCAGGTGAGTGCCAGGTGAGTGCCAAGTGAGTGCCAATGAGTGCCAATGAGTGCCAAGTGAGTGCCAATGAGTGCCAAGTGAGTGCCACATAGTGCCAAGTGAGTGCCACATAGTGCCAACTGAGTGCCACTTTTTTCAAGCCTTTTCTAGCCTCCCCTGAGCCTAGAATAGCCCTAATATGGGTGTCTACCCCTAGGTAATAAGGTATGAGGATTCGATTGGTGTATATTACAATCTGCTAGAATGTGCTTCCTACTATGAGTTAGTATTTTATAACACTTATAATCACTTACACACTCATAGACACTTACATTAAACCATATACACTTACACCTCACACCCACACACAGGTACACTTACACTCCTACACTCACGCACCTTGATATTTGATGCTCACACACTCGATATTTTGATGGCTCAGCATTAATGCCTCAGCATATGCCTCAGCATTAATGTCTCAGCATTGATGTTCAACTTCTGAAGGTTCACTTGATGACTCATCTTGATGACGTCATCTTTGGATACCTCATCTATATTGATGATTCATCTTTGATGAAATCATCTTTTGATGGCTCATCTCTTCCCACATCATAGAACAGAGTTAATATTAATGTCTTCCCTTGTTCATAAGCTGCCCACCAGGGCGCAGCAAGCCCTCCCCGCAAAGGATGGAGGCCCCGCACCCACAGGTGCGTCCCGCCCGAATGAAAATATATATACTATAAGTCATTCATTTTTATTTCATACTTAAACATTTCAAAGAATTTCGTTTCAAATATACTACGAGTCATTCATTTTTATTTCATATTTAAACATTTTTATTAAAAACATTTTCGCGAACCTAAAACTGTAACTCATTACAGACCTATTATTTAACACATATATTTATTAACATTATTTTTACTTAATACTTTCTACTTAATACTTTTTAATTTATAAATTTTAAAAATTGTATGTGGTAGAAGAAAAATTCAGAGTGGCTGATATATAAACATTCATTTTACTACAATTGTACGAAATTTTTTATTAAAACATATACTTTACATACCTTAAAGCAGTAAAGCAGTAAACAATAGAGGTGTTAATTCCCTAACACCTAGGGATTAAGATGCCTTTGTTTTCCGCTTTTCTCCTTTTAATTTCATGTTTTTACTGCTTTAACTCATGTTTTACTGTTTAACTTTCTGCTTTACTGCTTTAACTCATGTTTTACTGCTTTAACTCTCTGCTTTACTGTTTTAACTCTCTGCTTTACTGCTTTAACTCATATATTTATTAACATTATGTTTTCTTTTATATTTTTTATTTTGTTTTAATACTTTTTATTTATTATTTCTATTTTTATTTTTGTTTTAATACTTTTTTATTTTTAATTTGTAATGTAAGAATAAAAACACACAGAGTTTCGGTTATATAAACATTTTATTTTAATAAAATTGTACGAAATTTTATTAAAAACATATACTTTACATACCTTAAAGCAGTAAAGCAGTAAAACAATAGAGGTGTTATTACCTAACACCTAGGGGATTAGTATGCCTTTGTTTTACTGCTTTACTGCTTTAACTTTCTGCTTTACTGCTTTAACTCATGTTTTACTGCTTTAACTTTCTGCTTTACTGCTTTAACTCATGTTTTACTGCTTTAACTCTCTGCTTTACTGTTTTAACTCTCTGCTTTACTGCTTTAACTCATATTTATTAACATTATGTTTTCTTTTATATTTTTTATTTTGTTTTAATACTTTTTATTTATTATTTCTATTTTTATTTTTGTTTTAATACTTTTTTATTTTTAATTTGTAATGTAAGAATAAAAACACAGAGTTTCGGCCATATAAACATTTTATTTTAATAAAATTGTACGAAATTTTATTAAAAACATATACTTTACAACCCTTAAAGCAGTAAAGCAGTAAAACAATAGAGGTGTTATTACCTAACACCTAGGGGATTAGTATGCCTTTGTTTTACTGCTTTACTGCTTTAACTTTCTGCTTTACTGCTTTAACTCATGTTTTACTGCTTTAACTTTCTGCTTTACTGCTTTAGCTCATGTTTTACTGCTTTAACTCTCTGCTTTTACTGTTTTAACTCTCTGCTTTTACTAAGCTAAACCATATATTTATTAACATTATGTTTTAATACTTTTTATTTATTTTATTATTATTTTTATTTATTTTTATTATTATTTTTATTATTTTTATTATTTTATTTTTATTATTTTTATTATACTTAGTGTTATTTACTTCATGCCTATTGTTATTATTATTTAGAACACACATACACTTACACTTATACACACATTCACTATGACACTTATACACACATTCACTATGACACTTACATTTACCCATAGACACTACATTTACACTTACACACACACAGATATTACACACACTCACACACACATACACTTACACTTATACACACATTCACTATGACACTTATACACACATTCACTATGACACTTACATTTACCCATAGACACTTACATTTACACTTACACTTACACACACATTCACACTGACACAGATTTACCTACACTCTCACACAGATTTATTTCACACTCACACACAGATTTACTTTCACACACAGATTTACACACCTGCACACATTTGTACACACACACCACACACACACACACACACACACCCACGCACACTCACTTACACATATAACGTATAATTTATTAAAACATTTTATGTTTTAATTAAACACGTACATTTATATTACTCATTCAAATACAACTAAAATTATTTCAAAGTTTCTTAAAACTTCTATAATAAATCAAACATTATCTTTGAACAAAGAATTTATTATTAACTGTTAATACTTTTTTGTTTATAAATTTTATAACTATCAAGTTTTAAAATAACTTTTACTAAAATTTTATGAAATTTTATTAAAAACATATATTTTACGTACCTTAAAGCAATAAATCAGTAAATCAGTAAGGTCAGCCCCCAGCACCCCTCTACACCAAGCTATGCCACGTTTTGTTCTATTGACTTACTGCTTTACATCATCTTTAGCCATGTAATAAGTATAAAAATAACAAAATAAGTTCTTCTCTGCTAACATAACATGTATTTTATTAAAATCATTCTAAGTTTTTATTTAAAAATAACAATTATTCACTTACATTTATATTATTCACTCGATGTTAACTAAAAATATTTCAAAGTTTTTTAAATAATTCGGGTTTTCTTTATTATTATTATTATCTATGTACATTGACAATCCATCACGAGAAAACACAACAACCCGCACTCCTTACAGATACGAAACTGACCTCTCTCTGTAAAATGTGTTGAAATAACTACTCTAGGTCTAAATTTAGGATAATCCTTTTTGTAACCCGGGGCGATTTAAGCCTAATTCCAGGTCAAAATATATTTCAAACTGACCTTTTTCTGTAAAATGTGGTGCAATAACTACATTAGGCCTAAATTTAGTCCTAAACTAGAATAGATAATAATTAATTCACTAGTTCATAAGCTAACCACCAGGGCTCAGCATGAGCCCCACCCGCAAAGGCAGCCAACCCGCACCCGCTGGGTCCCTGCCGCGTCCCTGCCTGCCGTGCGCCCGCAGGCGCAATATTTCCGCGTCCCCGCCCGGCGCGCGCGCCCGCAGGCGCAATATTTCCGCGTTCCCGCCCGCCGCGTGCGCCCGCAGGCGCAATATTTCCGCGCGAATGAAATATATATATATATATATATATATATATATATATATATATATATATATATATATATATATATATATATATATATATATATATATATATTGTGTGTGTGGGTGTGTGTGAGTGTAAGTGTCTATGTGTATTTGCATATGTGTGAATAAGAGATATAGTGTATGTGTGTATAAGTGTAAGTGTAACTGCTTATAAGATGAATCATTAATATAGGTGGTATCAAAGATGACGCCCTCAAAGATGACGTCATCAAAGACGAACCACCAAAGCTGAGATACCAGAGCTAAGTTATTAAAGTTGAGGCATCAAAGCTGAGGCATCAAAAGCTGAGGCATCAAAGTTGAGGCATCAAAAGCTGAGACATCAAAGTTGAGGCATCAAATCTGGGGCATCAAAGTTGAGGCAACAAAAGCGGAGGCATCAAAGATGGGGCATCAAAATATCGAGTGTGTGAGTGTAAGTGTAAGTGTGTATGTGTGTGTGTGTGTGTGTGTGTTTGCGTGTGTGTGTATGTGTGTTCTAAATAATAATAACAATAGGCATGAGGTAAATAACACTAAGTATAATAATAAAATAAAAATAAAATGTTTTAATAAATTATACGTTATATGTAAGTGAGTGTGCGTGTGTGTGTGTGTGTGTGTGTGTGTGTGTGTGTGTGTGTGTGTGTGTATGTGTGTTCTAAATAATAATAACAATATGCATGAAGTAAATAACACTAAGTATAATAATGAAATAAAAATAAAATGTTTTAATAAATTATACGTTATATGTGTAAGTGAGTGTGTGTGTGTGTGTGTGTGTGTGTGTGTGTGTGTGTGTGTGTGTGTTTGTGTATGTGTGTTCTAAATAATAATAACAATAGGCATGAAGTAAATAACACTAAGTATAATAATAAAATAAAAATAAAATGTTTTAATAAATTATACGTTATATGTGTAAGTGAGTGTGCGGTGTGTGTGTGTGTGTGTGTGTGTGTGTGTGTGGGTGTGTGTGTGTGTGTGTGTGTGTGTGTGTGTGTGTGTGTGTGTGTGTGTGTGTATGTGTGTGTGTGTGTGTGTGTGTGTGTGTGTGGGTGTGCGGGCGCACGCGGCGGGCGGGAACGCGGAAATATTGCGCCTGCGGGCGCACGCGGCGGGCGGGAACGCGGAAATATTGCGCCTGCGGGCGCACGCGGCGGGACGCACCAGCGGGTGCGGGGTTGGCTGCCTTTGCGGGTGTGGCTCATGCTGAGCCCTGGTGGTTAGCTTATGAACTAGTGAATTAATTATTATCTATTCTAGTGAAATTAATAATTATTCCTCAATGTAAGTATTTATTATAAATATGATATACACTTAGTAAAAATAAAACACTTTTAATACAATCAGATAACTTGTGCACCGCTTAACAGCTAAAATGACTATGATTTTAAAATGAGTTTGGGTCTAAAAGATAATAAAACACACACCTGCTCAAATACAAGTTTAAAGAACAAAGTTAATTTTCAAAAGACGATAAAATAATTCTCGACCAATCACATACGAGGTCATATAGAGATAAGGATTACTCCGACCAATCACAAGTAAGGAAAACATTTCCTTTTTACCTGCTTAAAGGATCTTACCGATCCAGCATGTTTCAGTTGGAAATATATTTATAAAAATAATAACAATGATTCTTGTCTATACGCGAATTACCTTTTGACCTGGTATTAGGATTAAATTAGCCCGTCTACAAAAAGGATTATCCTAAATTTAGGCCTAAATTTAGGCCTAAATTTAGGCCTAATGTAGTTATTGCACCACATTTTACAGAAAAAGGTCAGTTTGAAATATATTTTGACCTTGAATTAGGCTTAAATCGCCCCGGGTTACAAAAAGGATTATCCTAAATTTAGACCTAGAGTAGTTATTTCAACACATTTTACAGAGAGAGAGGTCAGTTTCGTATCTGTAAGGAGTGCGGGTAGTTGTGTTTTCTCGTGATGGATTGTCAATGTACATAGATAATAATAATAATAATAAAGAAACCCGAATTATTTAAAAAACTTTGAAATATTTTTAGTTAACATCGAGTGAATAATATAAATGTAAGTGAATAATTGTTATTTTTAAATAAAAACTTAGAATGATTTTAATAAAATACATGTTATGTTAGCAGAGAAGAACTTATTTTGTTATTTTTATACTTATTACATGGCTAAAGATGATGTAAAGCAGTAAGTCAAGAGAACAAAACGTGGCATAGCTTGGTGTAGAGGGGTGCTGGGGCTGACCTTACTGATTTACTGATTTATTGCTTTAAGGTACGTAAAATATATGTTTTTAATAAAATTTTAGTAAAAGTTATTTTAAAACTTGATAGTTATAAAATTTATAAACAAAAAGTATTAACAGTTAATAATAAATTCTTTGTTCAAAGATAATGTTTGATTTATTATAGAAGTTTTAAGAAACTTTGAAATAATTTTAGTTGTATTTGAATGAGTAATATAAATGTACGTGTTTAATTAAAACATAAAATGTTTTAATAAATTATACGTTATATGTGTAAGTGAGTGTGCGGGTGTGTGTGTGTGTGTGTGTGTGTGTGTGTGTGTGTGTGTGTGTGTGTGTGTAAATGTGTGCAAGTGTAAGTATATGTGTGTGTGTGGTATATGTGTGTGTGAGTGTAAATCTGTGTGAGTGTAAGTAAATCTGTGTGTGAGTGTAAGTGTAAATGTAAGTGTCTATGGACAAATGTAAGTGTCATAGTGAATGTGTGTGTATAAGTATCATAGTGAATGTGTGTATAAGTGTAAGTGTGTGTGTGTGTGTGTGTGTGTGACCACATGTGTATAAGTGTAAATGTAAGTGTCTATGGGTAAATGTAAGTGTCATAGTGAATGTGTGTATGTGTGAGTGTGTGTGTGTATGTGTATGTATGTGTGTTCTAAATAATAATAACAATAGGCATGAAGTAAATAACACTAAGTATAATAAAAATAAAATAATAAAAATAATAAAATAAAAAAAAAAATAAATAAAAATAATAATAAAAATAAATAAAAGAAAACATAATGTTAATAAATATATGAGTTAAAGCAGTAAAGCAGAGAGTTAAAACAGTAAAGCAGAGAGTTAAAGCAGTAAAACATGAGTTAAAGCAGTAAAGCAGAAAGTTAAAGCAGTAAAACATGAGTTAAAGCAGTAAAGCAGAAAGTTAAAGCAGTAAAGCAGTAAAACAAAGGCATACTAATCCCCTAGGTGTTAGGTAATAACACCTCTATTGTTTTACTGCTTTACTGCTTTAAGGTATGTAAAGTATATGTTTTTAATAAAATTTCGTACAATTTTATTAAAATAAAATGTTTATATGGCCGAAACTCTGTGTGTTTTTATTCTTACATTACAAATTAAAAATAAAAAAGTATTAAAACAAAATAAAAATAGAAATAATAAATAAAAAGTATTAAAACAAAATAAAAAATATAAAAGAAAACATAATGTTAATAAATATATGAGTTAAAGCAGTAAAGCAGAGAGTTAAAACAGTATGAGTGCTAGCAGTAAATCTTGTGTGTGAGTAGTAAAGCAGAAAGATAAAGCAGTAAACATGAGTTAAAGCAGAAGCAGAAAGTTAAAGCAGAAGCGGGGAGGGAAAGGCATACTACGCCCTAGGTGGGAGGTAATAACACCTCTATTGTTTTACTGCTTTACTGCTTTAAGGGTTGTAAAGTATATGTTTTTAATAAAATTTCGTACAATTTTATTAAAATAAAATGGTTTATATATCAGAAACTCTGTGTGTTTTTATTCTTACATTACAAATTAAAAATAAAAAGTATTAAAACAAAAATAAAAATAGAAATAATAAATAAAAAGTATTAAAACAAAATAAAAAAATATAAAAGAAAACATAATGTTAATAAATATATGAGTTAAAGCAGTAAAGCAGAGAGTTAAAACAGTAAAGCAGAGAGTTAAAGCAGTAAAACATGAGTTAAAGCAGTAAAGCAGAAAGTTAAAGCAGTAAAACATGAGTTAAAGCAGTAAAAGCAGTATATAGCAGTAAAGCAGTAAAACAAAGTATACTAATCCCCTAGGTGTTAGGTGATAACAACACCTCTATTGTTTTACTGCTTTACTGCTTTAAGGTATGTAGTATATGTTTTAATAAAATTTCGTACAATTGTAGTAAAATGAAATGTTTATATATCAGCCACTTGAATTTTTTCTTCTTACATACAATTTTTAAAATTTATAAATTAAAAAGTATTAAGTAAAAAGTATTAAGTAAAAATAATGTTAATAAATATATGTGTTAAATAATAGGTCTGTAATGAGTTACAGTTTTAGGTTCGCGAAAATGTTTTTAATAAAAATGTTTAAGTATGAAATAAAAATGAATGACTCATAGTATATTTGAAAAGAAATTCTTTGAAATGTTTAAGTATGAAATAAAAATGAATGACTTATAGTATATATATTTCTTCATTCGCGTGGCGGTCGCACCTGTGGGTGTGGGGCCCATCCTTTGGTGGGAGTGGGGCTTGCTGCGCCCCGTGGGCAGCTTATGAACTTGGGAAGACATTAATATTAACTCTGTTCTATGATGTGGGGTAGATGAGCCATCAAAGGTGATTTCATCAAAGATGAATCATCAATATAGATGGTATCAAAGATGACGTCATCAAAGATGAGTCATCAAAGATGAACCTTCAGAAGTTGAGGCATCAATGCTGAGATTAATGCCGAGGCATCAATGCTGAGGCATTTCAAAGTGGAGGCATCAATGCTGAGGCATTAATGCTGAGGTCAAAGTTGGGGCATTAATGCTGAGGCATCAAAATATCGAGGGTGTGAGTGTAACTGTGTGTGGGTGTGGAGTGTAAGTGTATATGGTTTTAATGTGCGTTCATTGAAGCGGCGCACGAAAAACGCGAAAAGCGTTTCACGATAAATGCGAAAACACAAACACCCAAATTGATAACCGAACGAAGTAATAAC
>JABUQX010090273.1:10000-22500 GCA_015478945.1 Trachelipus rathkii | reverse complement strand
TTTTTTTTTTTTTTTTTTTTTTTTTTTGTTCTTTCTGATGAATATGAAGTTTTAAGAACATGTATAATTGAGCGAGATCCATCAGTTTTACTTGGATCATTTTCTTTTATTTACCTTACCCATGGCGTTTGAGTTTGGACAAGGGAGAATTTTTTTTTTTTTGTAATCTGTTTTGATTCGGGTACAAAAATTTTATGGAAGCAGATATCAAAACATCATCACAAAAGAAATTTTATAATATACCTATCATTGCATAATCCACTTTCCAAGTCATTACAACAAAAGTTTTTTTGCTCGCAATTAAAAAATTCTAAATCCTTGATTTTCTTCAATGCCAATAAAAGACGAACGGAAAAAAATATTCAGGAAACGTTCAAAATCAACGATTTCAGAGCTCCTCCAATACTGCATTTTGCGTTTTTTTATGCTTATTGGATGAAAATGAAGCAAATTGTCCTAAAATTTGTCTATAAGAAATTTCAGGAAAAAAGAAAGTTAAAGACGGAATCCTTCTCTTACCTTTGAACTAGGTTTAAGTCCTGCATAGAGTATTAAATGTTGTCCTCCAAATACGTTAGGAGGAATTTTGGGCAAAAGTTTAACTTCCTGTGGTGGAGAAACTACACATTCAACGGTTAGGTCTTTAACGTTCTCTTGCAGCATACTTCCGATGAGTCCCATAACCTGTAACATTTAAAATATTTAAAAAAGGATTTTATCATGAATAATATTAGTTATACTCTAAGTAAAATAATATACAGAACACATACAATGCTAATATAGATTATTACATCAAATTTTTTAGTATCATTATTTAATTAAAAAATAAGAAACCGAAAATATTTAAATGAAATAAACTTGCATCTAAAAAATATGTCTACCGTTTAACCAGCAGCTTAATTGCCGAAAATAATAACATAAACATATAGCTGTTATATATATATATATATATATATATATATTATATATATATATATTAATATATAATTTAATATAATATATATATATATATATATATATATATAATATATATATATATATATATATATTATATATATATTACAGATTAACATCACTCATGTGCTAGGTCCTTTTCAAGAAGGGGGTCAGAAAATAAGATATAGAAAAACCCACCCAAACTCAAGTCATACTCAAATCTCTCTCGGGCTTATAAAGGAGGAGATTAAATATGTTGGGAAAAAACGAGAGGATGGCAAAGGAGTCCCACAGAAACAGAAGTCGGCTGGAAAGAAAAGGAGGCGGGTTTAAAAAACCCACAGACGAACTGGAATCTGGGTTTGGGTATTTCGATGCTCAATTTCAAATATTTCATGCGACGAGAGAAAGGCACACTTTGTGGTGTGACGTGAGCCGACGCAATTAATGTAGGTGAATGCAATTGAGCGAGGTCAGACTCTCCTTCGAGCATCTGCCGTGTATACCTATGAAAGAAATAGTTGCCGCCAACGTCACGATTAGAGATAGGCGGAATGTCAAGAAATATGAAAGTAGGACAATTTATTAATCTCTTTAGCTTTGGAATCAACCCTATCCAAAAGAAGAAGGGGTGGAGCCGGCGAGCCGGAAACGGCCGCCCGGAGCGCGGAAGTAGCCGGAGCAGACCTCCACCCCCCAAATGTGATCTGGGGAGAAACAGTCCAGTTAATCCAAACTAAGGGCAAATAAGAGGCCCCCTTGTAACTGAAGTAGCTGTTTCTTTTGCAAAGAAAAAAAATTCACGGCAACCTGAACAGAACTTCCAACTTCTTGAAAACCACCTTCAGGAACCGTTGTGATATGAGGTTTATAAGACAATTTTTTGTTTTTGTTTAGACCTAGAATTATGTTGTTTACAGGTGAGACCTTAGAGCCGCGAAGGAAATAGGAAGGAGTTGTTTTTTGAGGTCGTGGTTTGAGAGGAGACCCTGTAAAAAAGTCAAAGTTTTCAAAGAGTTAAATTTTCAAAAGGTTTCGGTGGCCCCACCGGGATATCCCATCCAGAATCGGCAAGAATAAGAATCGGAAGCGCGAGACGAAGATGAGAGTCAACACTTGATAAGGAGCAATGTTTGAAATGCATAGAAGAATGGAGTTTCGTGTCATAGGTAATGGACAGAGTTAGAAGAGCAGTCTGAGGAGAGCGTTCATTTAAAAATAAAAGAAAACAGTTAAACTTATTAAGCAGAACCTTGCGGAATACCCACAATTAACAGGAAAGGAGGAAAGAGAAGTCGCTTCACAACAAGTACTTATATGAGCGATCAGAGAGAAAAATGACAAGAGTAAGCAAAGAGAAGGAGGAACCTAAAGGAAGGGAGCTTATGCCTTAGAGCAGGGTGTGGCAACCGTGGCGCCATGCCGCCCACACGTGGGCGCTTGGATGCATTAAAGTGGCGCATTGCAACGCAGCTATCTTTTGAGATAGTTTTATATTTTTAACTGGGCTACATCGTGCCTATTTCTTACGAATTTATTTAAGGAAATAAAATTCATTTTATTTCCAAAATTTGTTTTCTGCAAGATATAATAAAGAAGTATGTAACAAATATCACAATGTTATTGCTATTTATGGCAAGTCCATCAGGAAAACCGCCTCGCATTGTTTGAGAAAGTACTTTTCACATAATAGAAGACATGATCTTTAAGAGGGGGACACTATAAAACTCAGCTCAGACTAACATAGAAGGGAAAAAAAAAATGTAAGCTTGTTCTTTGTGTCTGAGCTCACAGAAAAAATATGGTTGACTAAGAAGAAAAAGAAGAAATCAGAAGGACAAAATATATTTGCTAATAGGTTGTGAAGACCTTGGCGATGAGAGAAGCGTTCATTAATTAAATTGCTTTAGCATTGGCGCAAAAAATACCTTTTTGGCGGGGAAAGAAATTGTTAAGCCTTTTCTCCAAATATTTGCACGCCATCTTGGTAATAAAGGTATTGAAAGTAAAGCAGACGAAAGTGCTATATCAAGGCAGACAGTTACGAGATTTATCGAGGAACTGTCTCAGGATGTATTTCAGCAACTGGAAGACCTTGTCCATTCTTATACTTTCTTTTCTCTAGCTTTTGATGAATCAACGGACATATATGTGATGTTGCCCAGTTAAGCATTTTTATAAGAGGAATCGATGATAATTTTAATGTCATTGAAGAACTTGCCAGTCTGGAGTCATCGCATTTTAAAACAAGAGGATCAGACATATTTGAAAAAGTAAAATCATGCCTAGAAAATCTAAAATTAGATTATAGCAAAGCTCATCAGTGTGTGCACATTGACGGAGAGCGTCAAATAATAGGTAAAAGTCAATGGCAATTTTTAAATCATCCTGCTCTCATTTATCACTGCATTATACACCAAGAGGCACTGTGTGGAAAAACTTTAAATTTGCAGCATGTTATGCCTACCGGTTGTTAAATGCGTGAATAAAATTAGAGCAAGAGCAATATAACAGAACGAAATCAGGAAAATCAAGTTGAATTTGATGAATACTGTGATTTGGAATATGTTGAACTTGTCCTTCATTGCAAGGTGCGCGCTTTGGCTTTCTAAAGGACAGGTTCTAAGTAGATTTTGGAAATTGAAAAATGCTGTTTCTAATTTTCATAACAGGAAAATGAGCTACCTAATGAAGGAACCCTATTATTTGACAATCACTGGCTATTTGACTTGGCATTTTTAGTTGATATTACTAGCCATCTCAATAATCTAAATTTAAAACTGCAAGCAAGAAAGATAAATTATTTCCTAGTTTAGTCAATAGGCATTTTTTTCATTAAAATAAAATTAAAAAAAAATTAAAACTGTTCATCTCTCAGTTTGAGAAAATGAGGTTTTGAGTCAATTTCTACACCTGAAATACTAAACTGAAGGTGCGCTGGATAATAGCAATTTGACCAAGCATATTGAAAAAATCGAGACATTGCAAGGGTCATTTGAAAGTCGTTTTCACGATTTTGCTAAAGAAGAAAACTACATGCTCGCATTTGTAAACCTATTTTCACTATAGTGAAAAAACGTAATTCAGATGCCTAGTAACATTCAAATGCAACTGTAAAAATATTTAAAACATTAACATTATAATTGTAGATATAGTAAAAACATTAACAGTATAACCGCAGAAATAGTTAAAACGTTAGCAATATAACTGTAGAAATAGTTTAAAACGTTAACAGTATATCTGTAGAAATAGTTAAAACGTTAACAGTATAATTGTAGATATATAGTTAAACGTTAGTGTAGAACTATTTAAATATATAAAATGGTATAAAAGCAAATCAAGTTTAAAAATAAAGTGATTCAAATTTGAAAAATTCTCTGCTGCTTTCCTTAACAAAAAAAATTTTAAACACCAACAGAAAAGATTGCGAATCCACATCAGGCTCAAAGTCCATTAATGCCGAGTAGTAATGTTAATGTGCTGTAATAAATATTGTTTTACATAAAATTAATTTAAAATTATTAAATTCATTTAAAAAAGTTAATTATGACTATTATGCAGTTGTATGGCGCCATCTGAACTCGTCTGTGAAAAAATTGGCGCATGGTATGCAAAAGGTTGGCCACCCCTGCTTAGAGAGTAGGGACGCGTACAATACCTGGTCAAAAGCTTTAGATATGTCAAGCACCACCACACAAGACTTCCCATAGTCCCTAAGGGCAGAAGTCCATAAATCAGTTAGACAGGAAAGTATGTAACTAGTTGACCTCGAGCGTCGGAAGCCATACTGATGACCAGAAAGAAAGGACTGAGATTCCAGATGATCCAGAAAGTGAGAGTTAAGAAGTTTCAAAAATTTTAAATAGAATACAAGGTAGAGCTACAGGGTGATAGTTAGAAGGATCAGAGCAGCTACCCTATTTTGGGATTGGCTGGACATATGCGCGCTTCCAGCACCGAGGAAATGTATTAGTATTAAGGCATAGAGAGTAGAGTTGAACGATGACAGGCGCCAGCTCAGAGGCACACTCCCTCAAAACACGGGAAGGAATGCCATCCAGGACACTAGCCTTCCTGACATTCACGGATCTTAGAACCCCATGCACCTGATCATGCGTAATGACTGGAAGAGACATGGGAAACCTGACAGGAGATAAAGTAGGAGGAGGGATGCCAGAATTGTTCAGGGTAGAATTAGACGAAAAAAGGAGGTGTGAGAGATTAGCCTTTTCAGTAGGAGAGTTAGTTACAGATCCGTCAGAGCAAATAGAGGAGGTAATGCAGATATACAAAAGTTATTAGAGATGTTTTTGGCAAGAGGCCAGAAATTTTTTATTAGTAGGAGAACCAAGCGTGTTGAAGCACATTCTTTTAGCGGTGCGCTAAGCCTGTCGAATAATATCCCTGCAACGATTTCGAGCAGATTGGAAATTAGTGAGAGTGAAAGGAGAACGAGAGTTTGTTCATGTCTCTCTCTCTTGAATGGCGAAAGGACAGGCTCCATCGAACCATGGATTTTGGTGTGAAAAAGATTTAGTTGAAGATGGATTGAAACCGCTCATCCCCTCGGTGATTATGACCCCTACCTTTTCGGCAGTAACCGAAGCGTCCTCCGAATCAAAACAGGATTAATCCCAAGTAAAGAAACGACGCAATGTCCCCCAATTACCAGCCCGATTAAAGTGCCAGAAAGTACATTTGGGTCAAAGTAGTGCTGGTGGAGAAAAAGCATTATAGTTAAGAGTTACTGATAGGAGGGAAAATGGTGCATTTGTAACGAGAAGGAGTAGTGGTGAAACATAATCAAGCGGGTTCAAGAATTGGAATAGGTCATCTGGGATATGTTGTAGTCATTAATTAACTGTTTTCAGATCCTGAAAGAATACTGAATGGTTTTTGGCCTCTCCCTCCTGCATCAGTATGAGAGGAGCCCACCATTCAGTGTGGGTGTACGTTGTATCTCCTAAATAGAGGACCTCAGCATTTGGATGTGAAGAAGTAACAGTCTCATGAAAAGTAGTAAGATATTCAAAAAGGAAGTGAAAATCTTTCCATTAGGAAAGCAGTAGCAGAAACACAAGATAATGGTAGTAGTAGGGAGAAAGATTTTAAGTCGTAGAACATCAAAGTTAGGAGATTCAAGATTCTCGAGACGTGTTACAGGAGTGTTAATGTTTATATAGGCACAGACTCCACAATAAGTCGAAATTATAAAAAAAAAGTTATAGTTGGAGAAAAAGTTTATTTGAAAAAGAATCCCTGGCTAGCTGGGTCTCAGACAACAATAAAATGTTAGGTTGAGAGTTAGAGAGATGATATTCTACAAATTCATGATTAGTATTCAGGCCAATGGACGTTGTGCAAAAAGTCAATAGAGAACCTCAGCCAGCATCCACCCTTACGTCTTTTCTGTCCAATCATTCCAACAGCCACTTACACAAACAAACACCCACAAGCGCCCATACACAGGAAATGCTGATGACACAACAACTAAATCTAATTGGCGAAAGATAGTCTTTGATAACTGATACAAATGGGTAAATAAATATATCGACAGAAATAAATAGCAGTATATAAATAGGCCAGAAAATCTTAACTAATCAACTGTCAATTATACGCAAGCTAACTTAATGGTGGATATTTTGTTAAAACCTAAAATAAACTTTATATTAACTAACGTTTTTTAAAAGGAACCTAGAGCTAAAATCCTATGATATATCAAACAGTTTCAAAGAATATAAAAATCAAATTAAAACTTAGCTTAAGATTCTAAAATCTAGATGGTAAAAGTTTCATCTGAAAACCTCATTATTTGTTACATTAAAAACATTGTTCTGAAAAAAGTTTCATCAGTTCATCATCAGGAAAAAAAATCATCAGAAAAAAAATCATCAGAAAAAAAGTTCTTCATTGTTCATTACATTTGTTTATAGTAAACATTAAAAACACTTGGCAAAGAATTAAAAATTAAAAAAAAAAATACCATACGAGTACCGATGACATTGGGATAACAAAAACACATGACTTCACAGCATAAGCAACAGCTATCAACTATAAGGCCTGTAGCATCCCAAAGCATAATTATTCGTAAAAATTAAAATTTATGTTCATACTTATGCAAGATTTTGCGAAAGCAAATTTTGACATAAGTACGTAACACAATTATATAAAAAGGCTTTCCCCGTTGCCTTATTGAGCATCTCTCCATATTCTCTCCCTCGTTTTCGTTCTCATATATCACTAGGACTCACTACTCACTTGTCTTGCTCCCAAGAAGACAGAAATTCGAATTACAAGAAAACCAAACTTTCAGGAAGGTGAGGTAAATTTTATAAGTCCGCAACATGCAGAATCGACCTTACCTCCTCAAGTTTAAAAAAGATTTTCAAAAAGATAGTGGCAGGCGGTTAAACAGGAAAAGGCCAGTGCCCCTGCCTCATTAAACTTAAGAAGAAAAAAAAGAGAGGTCTCAATAAGCGGGAGACTTGTTATTTATATTTTATTGAATAAATCATCATTTGTTATGACTTTTAATCATCAACAACACAATATAGAGGCAATCTTACATAGGAAAATTATATTAATAATCACTTTTAAAGAGCCCTAAAGGCTTATATAGTGATAATATGATCTCTCAATTTATATAATTATCATATATATAATTATATTTATATATATAATATATATATAATATATAATATAATATATATATATATATATATATATATTATATATATATATATATATATCTATTATATATACTATATATAATATAATACCAGAGTTTTACTTATAGGACGGCATGTTAATTAGAAGAACTAAAATCCTACACTAAAAAATGACATTTTTGTAATCAATGGATATTTTAGACAAGAATTTTTTTTTTTTTTTTTTTTTTAGGGAGCTCGAGCTCGACGGGGGACGAAATCCCCCCGTCGTCCACTGGTAAGCCGAGAGACCCAACTCCTTCCATCTTTGGTTTTTTGGTTAATTAAAAAAAAATAATATATAAAAGAAATTAACATTTCTACCCTATTTTTATGCGCAAACGAGAGCATGATAAAAAGCAATTTCTGGCAACTCAGAACTTTGAACTCCTTGTGTTGCATTTCGGCTGTTGTCGTACAATTTTACTTATATTATTAAAAATTTGAAAATCTTATTTTAAGCCTTTCCTCTTTTTTTTTTATTACACTTTCTGGACTAAAATTCTTCGCTGATTACAAAAATGTCATTTGTTTTAGTGTAGCATTTGTAGTTCTCTAATTACATGCCTGTCCTAAAGTAAACTCTGATATATATATATATATATATATATATATATATATATATATATATATATATAATATATATATATATATATATTATATATATATATATATATATATTCTAGTTGGATATGTTTATGACGTCATGTTATCAAGTTTAGGAGTTTGGTACGCATCCGTTAATATGTATGGCCAGCATGTTATACTAGATTTTAATACAATATATAATAACGAATCTACTAGGTTAAAATTATGTAATAACATTTATTGATTTCTAGTAATACGGTAATATCGTATACAATTACCAAAAATTTTTGTTTATATTATTTTCTAAGTATTTATTGATTTTTTAATAATTTTTATTATTTGCATTTCAAAAAATAATGAAATCTTAGAACCTGTAAACATTGTACGATTGAGCTGATGTTGGACCTTAGAATAAGCCATTTTACTGATTGTGTCTCGATTGTAAGTTCATAATAGTTTGTGCTCAGAAATATTCATGCTTTCTTACGCTGATTTTGGGAATAAGTATTATTTTTTTCTTTTTATAATCCTTATGTTTTATAGTGTGGGTTGTCGAGCCGACGGAAGCACAGAGGGGGACGAATCCCCCGTCCGAATCCCCGTAGGCCGAGAAACCCCGACTCTTCTCCATCGTTCTTGTTTACCCGTGGGAATTCCTTTAGTGAAAAAAGGAAAAAATTTCAAAGCATTTATTCAACTTTGCGCGCTCTCGCGACTACTACCGGCTTTGTTGTCGTTTTTTTGAAAAAACTGTAATTTTTCCAACAATTTTAAACAATTTAATTTTTAAAAAAGCAGTTATTTTTTATTTTTTTTAATTTCAGGGGTAAAAATGGTCTCCTGAATTAATAAAAGTGATATATTTATTTTCGTTTAAAGCTGTTATAGATTTTTTTAGATTTACATAGGCCGCCTATTCGGAATGCTGACCATACTATAATATATACTATATATATATATATATATTATATATATATATATTTATATATATATATATATATATATTATATATATATTATAATATATATATATATATATATTATATATATATATATAATATATATTATATATATATATATATATATATTAAAGACAAACTATTATATTTAAAATAATATATAATGTCGAGAACTATCATTTCAGAATACATTCGACCCTCTGTGCTTGAAAGAACTATGCAATTTTCTCAGCAATCATTCACAACGACCACTATTCAGCATGCATATCCTTCAACCAAAGCTGTTGAAGCTCCATCACCCCAGATTCCAACTGAAAAGACTCTAGGTATCATCAGCGTGACGTTGAATCAAACTCGAGATTTGATCTTGATTCCAAACTTGCCCATCAAGTTAACACAATTATCTATGAGCATTAAAAATAATTGTTATTAAAGAGAAAAATACGAGCATTGGGGGCTCCTTCGCAGATTTTCAAAACTTCTGATGGATTGTTATTTTAAGACTACAAAATTTGAAAAATAAAAAATGAAGAAAAAAGCAATAAAAAATCTAATTAACCAAATTAGGTTTTAAGAGAAAACTAAAATTAATTAATCAATAAATAAATAAATAAATGCAATGAAATTTGCATAAATAAATGAATGTGAGTAAAAAATAGTTTCAATATAATAAAAAAATTAAATTTGATATACAAATATGCAACACATGACAAACAAATATATATATATATATATATATATATATAATATAATATAATATAATATTAGATATTATTTATATATTATCTATATCTTCTTTATATATATATATATAATAATTATATAATTATATATATATATATATAATATATATATATATATATAATATATATTATATATATATTGATATATAAAGAAAAAATATAAAATACATTTTTTTTTTAAAGAAACTTTCTTTAGTGGAAATTTCCTTTTATCAACAGCATCCTTATTCCGTTGAAAATGGCAACTCACTTTATCAACTTTATCTATTCTACAAAATTATTATATCGGTTTTATTATTATTATTATATTGGTATTATTTTCCTATTACTGTAAAAAAAAAATTTTAAGCTAGAAACGTGTTTAAGCCTGATTAGGTTCATATGAAACTAATTTAGCCCTAGGTATTAGATTTAACCACGTACCTAGCTTAGATTTAAATATTGTTAATGCTTTTTTTTTTTTTTTTTATGTTAATATTACAATTTATTATTATTATTATGTATATATTATTATTAATTATTTTTATTACATTATGCATCCTATTAGATCAGTTTTAATTTATTATTATGTATTATTATTATTATTATTATTATTATTATTATTATTATTATTATTATTATTATTATTATTATTATTATTATTATTATTATTATTATTATTATTATTATTATTACTACTACTCGTATTGCTTATTGGTTCGTAAACATATAGTAATATATCTCATTTTGCTGATTATATGCTTGTAGCCAGATTTCAACTCCGGCTCCAGCTCCAGTTCATTGCTTCGCCCCATGAACCTTATCTGTCTCTAACTTCTTCTGTTTCTGTCTTTTCCCTTCCATCATTTTCTCTTATGCATTCCATATGGATTGATGTAGCAAACCTTGCGCAAGTCTAAGCCAGTTTGGCTCAGACGCCGCAATATTCTATCTCAGCTCCCACTCCGGTCCCATTCTGACTCCGCTCAACAGATCTTTAGTTATAAAAGAAAACCTCTCGGAAAATCCTTCGAACATGAATTTTTACATGTAATGAACACATTGTATATTCCAATGTTCAATAAACGAAATTTTTATCCATTGAAGTTATTTTCTCATTAAGTTATACAAAATGTGTGTTCAAATATGATCCTAAAGAAGTAAAGCAGTAGCGCATGATCGGATGGGAGGGGAGGTTTTGCTGTGGTGATTGAGGTACTGCTTTACTGCTTTAGGATCTATTAAAGTATATATTTTTAATAAAAAAAAGATACTTTTTTTAGCAAAAACATAAAATGTATAAAAAACTTTCTGGTGGGACAGGTCGCTTTACCTTTATGGGAGTGACCATTACCCTATCTACCTTACATCTCTGTTGCCCTGATCATTTCCTACCAACGCCCTATACAGCTGGCGTTATGGACAGGGTGATTGGTGCCTCCTTTTCTCAATGCAACTTATGTCCTTGCCCCGGCCATTGAGGTGTTTCTCCCCTTTGAATGCGTTTCAACAATATTTTGCGCGATGTTGTTCTGGAGCGTCGGAGGCCGATTATCCTTCGGCTCTCGCATTTCGTCGTTTGCTACACGTGGTGAACGCAGATTGAGCTCCGGGCTATTCGTGATTAAACGTCAACTCTAATACGCTCATACAAGAAAACCACACAGTCACGTTGATACCTCTTTAAGGCCGCTGCTGCTCGGTCTCGGTGTCTGAACAGAAGAACTAGGATACAGCTTTTTCGTACTTACGTTTCCACGGTCAAATCATCTACGCCATTGTCGTTGGTATATGGTGTTGTGCGCAAAATTTCTTGCAAACACTACAGGGAGCCACCGACGGTCATCAGCTGTGGCCCGCACCCGTGTGTGACATCATTTCCGCTCCGGGCATGGTTGCCGATGAGCTGGGATACCATTTTGCTACTTGCTGCAGCAATTCTCGGTACCGAGAACCTTTCCGATCGATCCGCGCCCGCACTAAATTCCGGACTTTTCTGTTCCTCCTGGTGAGGATCCTTCTTTTAATCGATTGTTCACGAGGGCGTGAGGGTATCTCATACCAAATGTTTACGCCATCTCATGCCTATTCGGGTTTTCCTCTCTTATGAATATAAATCGAGTCTGGGGCTGGAGGGTCTTCACTCCAGTTTTCGCTAACGGCTGTATACCATTCCCAAACAGAAAGAGGACCCTCACCAATCCTGCGAAAACCAACCATCCCATTTCTCTAACGCTGTCACACCTGTAGTTGAATCGAGAGAATGAGTGGCTCACTCGTCGTTTTCCCGACATTGGAGGGCCTGCTTGCTTTTTCCGCCCATCAGTTTGGGTTTAGGAATCATCGACCCACAACAGGTACCTCTTCTCCGGTTGGACCACGATATCCGTGAGGTTTTCTCCTCTAATAAAATGGTCCTAGTTGTTTTCTTCGATCACGAGAAGGCTTACGAGTTATCCCAACATGGAGAATGGGAGTTCTCCATACCTTGCACTCGGGCCTTAGGGGACAGCTTCCCTTCTTCCTTCAGTCTCTTTTGTCGGGTAGATCTTTCCGGTCGCTGTAGGATACCACCTCTGTCTCGTCAAT
>JABUQX010090273.1:0-2500 GCA_015478945.1 Trachelipus rathkii | reverse complement strand
TTTCGTGTATCTTGAGGCCTTACTGCCTTCCTTCCCTCGAAATGCCAGACATTTCGCGGGCAGCATTGCAGCGACTCACTCTCACAAAAATGGTGCCATACAAAAGGTTGTTAAATATTTTCCATATATAATAAAATTAATAGTAAAATTTGACAATACAGAGTACTATGAGGAGGTGTACATAATTATTGTTGAGCAAAGAGAAATCCTGCACGTTCACAAAGGTTTTTTTTTTTTTTTTTTTTTTTTTTTTTTTTTTTTTTTTTTGGTAATAATTTGACATTATTATTACGAAACACAATTCTATTCTTACAATATATTGTTACAAAATACATAAAAAAGACCTTCTTAATCCCCACCTCGGGGTTTTGGACTATTTCAGAACTTTCCTATTACAACCCTTCCTGTACATTTGCTATAGGAACATGCGGGAATTTGATTACTAACTATTATGTGTTGGCAGCATAGTTTCGTCGTATAAGTATTTAAGATAGGAGGAAGAAGACGATTTTTTTTTTTTATTTTTTTTTTTTTTTTTTTTTGGAAGGATAAAGTATCAATTCAACTACTTGTCTAACTCTAAGAAATGCATGCAGAACTAAGAAGCTCCCCCATTTTCCTCTTCTTCTTTTTTTTTCTTTTGTCTTATTTTTTTATTATTATCTGTATATATATTTTTTTTTTTTTTTTTAATTCTTATTTTTCTCTTGGGTTCCAGCGTCCCTGTCGGTTATGTTATGAAAGATTCTTACATTTCTTAAATTTTCTACTGCCTCTTTCCCTTGCTTTAAAATGTAAACGTTATTCTTTTTTATCCGTAGCACCCTAAAAGGTCCCGAGTATCTCTCTGACAGTTTCCCTACATTATACTGTTGATTTCTTATTAACACGGCCTTTGCCTTGTAGAGATCTTTTGGAACAAATATATTTTTATTTTATATTATAACCTGTGGGGCAAGAGGGCCTACGCATTAAGGCCACTAATTTTCTCAAATAGGCACTTTGACTGACGTGCACTGAGTGCTCCTTCTGCAACAAGCTTGCTGGACACTGACTAGATTTATGCCGAAACATAAGCACATCTGGGGGGACCCCTGGTTTTTTATTTTTTCATTTTTTTAAAGCGGGGGCAATTCTTCAAACAGAAGTTACAGAGCCCAAGCAAAATTAGGGCCATTTTAATCCTTATTCTCTACATCATTATCATAACTTAGTCTCACTATGAGGCTTGGTTCAAATTTTTCTGCCAGTCCGTTCGAACGAGGGGAATTTGGCGTCGTGATAATATATTATCTATGTTGAGTAGGTTACACACGTCATTAAATATTTTGGCAGTGAATGGCTTCCCCGGTCCGAGATGAGCCTTTTTATAGAGCCACAGAACGGAAAAAATATCGCCCACTAAACACAATTCAACAACCGAGTCGACCGTTCGCCCTGCCTAAGAGCGGTAGGCGAAGGAACTACTAATTTTGTCCGAATAAAAAACAAGCAGAATAATTTGAATCCCCATACTGTAGAGGTAACATACACAATCCACATGGAGGGTGTCCAAACTTTCCAGGAACATTACCTTAAACTGCGATATTCTGGAAATCCTTCCTAACGCATTTTATTTATTTGACCAGCATCACAACCCTGTATATAGAAATATTCTCTTACTCTACTATGCCGCGATGAATCTGAAGGACAATCCGCTTTCACAGATAGTCAAGGATCCGTTTAATTCCCAAGTATTTGTATATGCAATAATTTTTCACTATACATCTCCACCAGATTTCTCCAAGGTACCAATATTCTAGCTGTTGCTGTGGAGATGTCAACGCCAAGGGACAAGCTCACTTCGCCCCGAATGGAATGAACTCCTTGTACAGGCCTTACGCAACCCACTAGTTCTTCAGCCCTTTAATTAGTTCTAATCTAAATAACATCAGTCTCCTGTTCGATATAGCTATACTCTTTGAAATCTACCCCAATCACTGAATTTTCTTACATCATCCATTTAACCCTTTTTTACTGTAAATTATAGTATTTATTACAAAATCATCAAAGTCATTATCATCACCAGCTTCCGCTACTACTATTCATTGTTACCATTTATATATTATATATACTACTACTACTTACTACTACTACTACTACTAACTACTACTACTACTAATACCACTATTACCATCATTATTACTACTCACTCCTACTAACTACTATAACTACTACCCACCATTGCTTTTTTAATTTTTATTATTATTATTATATTATTATTATTTTTATTATTATTATTATGTGTTTTATATATATTATTATTATTATTATTATTATTATTTTATTATGTATTTATATTATTATTATATTATTATATTATTATTATTATTATATTTATTATTATTATTATTATTTTAATATTATTATTATTATTATATTTTCATCATATCATTATTTTTATTATTATTATTATAAATAACTCCAGAAGTCTTTTCTTTTAACTGTGCGATTATCTCTC
>JABUQX010090272.1:7500-24399 GCA_015478945.1 Trachelipus rathkii | reverse complement strand
TATATATATATATATATAAATATATATATATACTACTATATATATATATATATAATATATATATATATATATAAATCATATAATCATATAATATAATATAAAATAATATATATATAAATATATATAGTATAATATATAACCTATATATAAATATATATAATAATAATTAATATATATACTATATAGAGATAGAGAGAGAGAGAGAGAGAGGAGCGAGAGAGAGAGAGAGAGAGAGAACGAGACAGAGAGAGACTTTAGCTATTTTACTCCAAGTCTGCTAAATAGACAGTGGCGTAACTAGAACCCAACTGTGCGTAAAAAATACTTACAGCCGTTGCCGCTCTGAGATTGTGGACGACGTCGATTTCTGAACGACCAACCATTTATACATCTATGACGATATTTCGACGAACTTTTACTCACGAAAATTCGAGTCAGACGCGAAAAAGCGATTTGATTTCTCTCTTCGGAGCGTGAACGATTTTAGGGAACACCCAAACGAAAATCACATATATAACATAAAACATAAACACACACACACACACAACACCACACACTCGACCCCCCCCCCCACACACACACACCACACACATAACACACACACATACACCGAAACATATTATATATTAATTATATATATATATCATATATATATACTATATATATATATATATATATATATATATATATATATATATATATAATATATAATATATCTATATATATATAATATAATATATATATTGTGTTGTAGAGTGTGTGTGTGTATTATTGGTATTTCTCACATCCCCATTTGTGAAATGCAAGTGTTAAAAGTAATGTAAAAGATCTCTCTCCTCTCTCCTCATCTCTCTCTCTCTCTCTGCTCTCTCTCTCTCTCTCTCATCTCTCTCTCTCTCATCTCTCCTCTCTCCTCTTCTCTTTCTCTTGTCTCTCTCTCTCTATTATTATACTTTTCCGTTTTGTTTAGTGTTCAAAATTGGGGTTTTGTATATTTGGGAATATAATTTAGTGATTGAGGGAGGGTACTAATTCTTCTGCTCTCGTAATGTTCCATAAAATTCATTCTTGTGTTTCTACCTTCCATCTTACCAATCTTCGTGGAAGTCTTTAGGTGCAACCTGCATATACTCTTCATTCTTCAGTGGTAGAGGATGTGTTGATCAAATATTTAAATTGAAACAATTGAAGGAGAAAATGAAAGAGATGTAAGTTTTATGTACTTGGAACAGGGGTATGGCTAAATTAATAGGGAAACTTTGTGGCAGGGGTTAATGATATATCTGTTTGTACGGTAAGCTTTTGAATTGAAGTCAACAAAATATTGTTAATTGTCCGGTAGTGGAGGTCTCTATGTTTTATATAAGAATAAATGGAATGGAAACGTGAATGGTTTAATATTAATAGTAGAGTGAGACTGGGATGTGTAATGTCTCCATGGCTATTTAATCTGTATATGGATAGGGTGATGAAAGAATTAGAGGTAGGGGAGGGTGTTATACTGATGGAGAACGGTAGAGAGTGGATGGGTAATGCCCTGAATTATTGATGCTGATTGGCATGGTTAGGTTTTGTGTGGCCGGGGAATCAGATGAAAAGTTTGAAGAGGATTGGTAGAGTGGTTTATTAGAGTGATGTAACAAGAGGAGCTTTGAAAGTTAAATTCTAGATTAAGTAATGATGTGGAGTGGTGTGAAAAGAGTTCTGGCGTTGATGAGATCATGATTGGATGGTGAGCAATTGGAGCAAGTATCTGAGCTGAAATACTTAAGCTATATGTAGGATGAAAAGGGAACGGATGATGCATAGTATAGTGCATGGAAGTTATGAATGATATTAAGGTAGCTGGTGCAATAAAATCCTTGGTGAATGTAAAGAGAATAAGTCTTAAGTGCGGCTAGTGTTCTGCCAAGAGGCGATGAGGGTATGTTTATTACCGGTAGTTAATAGTATAGTATAGTGAAACTATGATGTGTTCAGATGGATAATCATAGGGGCGTGTTAGGTGTAAATAGAATTGATAAAATGAGAAATGAACACATTAGGAAGTTGTATGGTATGAAAGCAAAGGTGCTCATGTAAATGAGAGAATAAAACGATGACGTTTCTGGGGTTATTAAAAACAGATTTGTTAATGATAGTCCCGTTGGAAGGGGATGTATAGTGGTGAGTGTGCTGAGAAACCAAAGAAAAAGTGGATTGAGTCCGTAAAGGAAATTTTGAAGGAGTGAAATGTGAGTTTAGCAGAGGAGAGACAGAAATGTGGCTTCATAGGAGTGAAATGGATGGCCGTTTTGGTATGGTGGTATGGTTGTGGGCCTGAACCAAGGGCATGAACCCTATATACAATAGATACCACAGTGAGGTCCATTTCAATTTTGTGATGCCCCAGGGTGGAATTTTTTAACTACGACGAGCCTTCACTTAAGGGAATGGGAAAGAGGGAATGAAGAGGGACAAGATGCGATATTAGGATGGTTTGAAGAAACTTTCCTTCTCGATTTACGTCATGTTCTTCTACTTTGCTCTTCTATTTCTATGCATGTTACGCACCTTAAAACACATCTAGTGGAAATCGAAAGGAGGTTAAAGAAAAGACAAGAATTACTAATATAATATATATATCATATATATATAATATATTATCATATGTAACTATATATATACGTATATATCATATAGTATATAGTAATATATATATACATATATATATATATACTAGTAAATATATATCATACTTATATAATATTATATATATATCATATATAATATAATATATATATTATATATAATACTAATATATATTATTCAATGTAGAGAAGATAATCCGAATATCCGTGAAATAGAATATATTACTTGATTGCTTGGTACTGAGCGAGACTTTTCTTAATGAACACAATATCGAAATGCATTCGTTACCAGGATATAAGGGATATCATATTGTTAGACCTAAAAACGTAAAAACTGATATGTGGGATAACCCAAAAATAATATTTTCTGAAACCAACGACGCTATCGAAATCCTGGCAGTTCGATTTGAATACAAATCCTTCAATATGATAATAGTGCGGATTATACCGACCTCCTAATGCTTCGAGAATTGAATTCGTTAACTTACTTGAATATATAAATGCAAACATACTTGCATAACACAAAGGTAGTAATTGCTGGTGACTTCAACATTGATATAGGTAATAATAGCCCCTCTTCAGGCAGCAACGCGCTAACAAATGTAATGATGTCAAACGGCCTGATTATACTACATAACGGTGCTTACGCGCCCTAATAACATTGATGACAGAACCCAAAGTTGATTGACCACGTTTGGAGTAATCTAGAGGTTGATGCCAAATCCTTTGTAATTAAGACAGATATAACAGATCAAAATTTTTTATCAATAAAACGCGAACACTTACTACCATAAATTTTAGTCATGATGACGAAAATTGCAGACGCATTTTTAGAAGTATGATAAATGAGGTTGATTTTTCATACAGAAAAAATGACCAGATTGACATCTATTCAAAATTTACCCGTTGTTATAAATTCCTTAAATACGTGTTATAATGATTCATTTCTATTAAAAACCAAAACATTAAGGCCAAAGAGGATTAAAAATCCGTGGGTAACACCTGGTATAAGAAACTCTATAAGTCAAAAACATAACCTCTACAGAAATTTTAAAGATGGTATTATACCTTTTCAATTATATAATAATTATAAGAAACAATTAAAAATTGTTTTGAAAAAAGCAAAAATGAAATATTACATTAGTAAATTTAGCGACATATATGAAGATTCAAAATCAACTTTGGGCTTAGTTAATGATATAGTCAACAAAAATAATGCAAAAGCCAGCAAAAAATAAATGAAAAAAATAGAAACGGAGAAATATTAAAGCAACGAAAAGAAATTTACTTCGTAAATATTGGTAAACAAAATGTGTCAAACATGTCTCTCAGTCAAAGTTCGTCGGAAATCGCTTTGAGAATGAAAGAATAAATTTTAAATAGTTTGAGTTTTCCTTTTTATGTACAATTTATTCGCACTTAAAATGTAAAGATATAGCAGTGAAAATCCTGTTATCCTAACCACATTACAAAATCATTACAAATATTAATTACTAAAGAACAAATGGATATCTGAAACAAAAATAAGAAGCTTTATTCTCTAATCAGGGACTGTCCTATCCCGGTCTTTAGAATAAATATTAAAGTTTAAAAATACTGTAATACTATCAACATAACAAATCAGAAACCAGTTGAAAAATAAAACTGATTCATACATTATTTTAAAACACTACAACCAATATAATAGTCCGTAGTACATGCAACTTAAATTAAGAAGTTAAGCATTTTGTTTTTTAACACAGCAACTGTTGGAAAATTTTCTTAATTTCCCTAAATGTTTAAATGTTGTTCTTAATTGTAGCAAAAACTAAATTAAACTTTATTTTGTCCAAATAAAATATAATATTTAAATTTACAAATTTTAAACTTAACTTTTTTAAAATGGTGCTTTAATTAAAAAGGGAGTCTGGTTTTAGTTAACCAAAGTCCTTAATCATGACAAAAAATTAAAATTATTTAAAGTCAATGACAGAATCAACCATCCAAAATGGTATATCTGCGACTGGAAGTCATGCAAAGAGGTTCTCCATCTAATTTTGTTCAGCTCTTTTGGAAAATTAAAGAATACATCTTTTTGTGTTTTAGTAGTATTTTTTACTTGAAGAACGGTCTGCATAATTAGGGCCCTAACATTCATTATTTACTTCAATTCTACAAGCAATCAACAAAACTTTAACTGACTCTGACGTTACCAAAGCATCATCCAAATAAATTTACACAGAAGTTTGAAAGGTAAGGCTTTTTTTTTATTATTATTAAAGCATTATTTTTCATTTAGCTTCGTTAGCATTATTCATCCCTTAAAAAAAAAAAGAGGCTCATAGAATGATAATAATAATAATGATATATAATTTTTCTAATGATAGCAAATACAAAAGTTAGTTTCAAATTATTTGCTAAGAGGAGCCCTTTACTCACCTAACAATTTTTAATCTTTCCTTCCTGCTGGAAGCCTGCCCTTCCTTCAATACCGAATGGTTTGTCATATATATTATAATATATATATATATAATATAATATATATAGTATATATACTATATATATATTATATATATAATATATATATATATATCATAATATATTATAATATTATAATATATATATATATATATATATATATATATATATACTGTATATATACTATATATATATACTATATTATACTATACTACTATATATATATATATATATAATATATATATATATTATATATATTAATATATATATATATATCATACTATATTATATATATATATATACTATATATATATATTATATCTATGGCCTATATATATATAATATAATATATATATATATATATATAATAGTATATATATATTATATAATAAATAATTATTATATATATATATATATATATAATTATATAGTATATATATTATATATATATATAAATAAATATAATTATATATATATAATATATATATATTATATATAGATATATATATGCCGAGTAAAATAAATGGAAAAAGATTGATTGAATAGAATGAGTTTGAAATTTGATCTATTTTGAGAATTTGAAACAAACATATTATTCTCACATTTTTACAATCATTTTTTTTCTTTATGGATTTTGTGATCCCTTTCATCTAAGCTTCAATTTCTCAAATTTTAAGGCTCAGTTTTTTAAGCCTCATTTTTCTTTATTCTCGGATTTTGTGCTCACTTCTATCTTGTTTTATTTCTTACATTTTTAAGGCTCAGTTGTTTTAGCCTCATAATTTTTATTCTAGGATTTTATGTTTACCTTCATCTTACCTTTTTATTCTTATGTTTCTGTATACTCACATTTTTTAGAGGAAAAATGTTTAATTATTATTAAATTTTATTGAAATTAATTTTAATTGGATTAAAATCGATTTTTATCTTTAAAACTTTTATTAAATTCACTCAAAAGAACCATTTTTTATACTCATATTTTCAAACGATATTTGTCAATTTATAAGATATTTTTTATATATATTTTTATTCTCCAAGAAAATGGCGTAATAATAAATTTCTCTCCGATTTTTTAAAATCGGTGTTTTATTCTCACTTCATTTTTCTAGTCCAAATTTTTTTTAATTCAAACTTTGCTTACATTTTAATTTGTCATATTTTTCAAATTTTTTTTTTCTGGAAGTTGGAACGACTAGTACTGGGCACTGCCCCCTATTCTGGGAAGGGGAAACTTCTCTAGGTAAACTATTTACCTAAGATCAATTACGAGGATCGGAGGGCCCTAGCCCTTCCACCTTTTAGGCAAATTCTGTCTCTCTTACAAAATTTCCCCATTTTTCTCGTTACATTTCTATTAATACTTCAACAATTTTATTCTGGGACATATTTCTAGTTTCATTTTCATACAGTTTATTTCAAAAGGTTTTTTTAAATACATTTTAATCCCCACACATTTTTTATTCTTAGGGCCTAATTCTTCAGTGGAATATATAACAGTTTCTACCACATTTTTTCACATTTTACAGGAAAATCTGTAAGTTTCTCCTTTTCGTCTTTTCTCTTTTAATTTTATTATTATTATTATATTTATTTATTATAATAATAATTATTATTATTATTATCATTATTATTATTATTATTTATTATTATATTATTATTATTATTAGTAGTAGTAGTAGTAGTAGTAGTAGTAGTACTCTTTTTCTTCTTAATAATAATAATAATAATTATTATTATTTTTTTCATTATGATTATTATTATTATTATTATTATTATTATTATTATATTAGTAATCTCCTATAGTAGTAGTAGTAGTAAGTAAGTTAAAGTAGAGTAGTAGTTTAGTAGTTAGTTAACTAGTAGTTTAGTAGTAAGTACTAGTGAGTAAGTTAGTTGGTCAGTAGTAGTAGGAATTTTTTCTTTCCCTTTAATAATAATAATAATAAATGATATTATTATTTTATTATATTATTATTATTATTATTATTTATTCATTATTATTATTATTTATTATATTATTATTATTATTAATTTATTATTATTATTATTATTTTAATTTTTTTTTATTTATTTCAACATTACATGATTTAATATCTTCAATACAAAAAAAGGAAGAAAGGAGAAGAGGGGTCTAAATATATATATATATATATATAATATATTTATCCTATATATAATATATAATATATATATATATATATTATATATATATAATATAATTATATATATATATATTATATATATATATATATGGTTTAGGGTTTTCCCCGCATACCCACTATTTTATGCCCTAACAAACATAAATGGTCCATGCATGGGACTTGATTTCTGGGTTGTTATGTTTGGCGCCAACCTTACCCCCCAGTTCCTGGGAACCCAAGGGAAAACCAGTTGATTTAAGATATATATATAATATTATTATATATATATATATTATATTATTATATATATATAATATATAATAATATTATAATATTATATATATTATATATATATATATATAATATAATATATTTATATTTATTATATATATATATATATTATATATATAATTATATATTATATATATATATATATTATATATATATATTATATATATATATATAATTAATATATATAATATATATAATATATATATAATATATATAAATTCTCACAAAAATATAAAATTTTTATTACATTGTAATATTTCATTTAAAAAAATTTTTTTTTTTTCAATTTAAGAAAATTGCAGTTACTGTTACTGCTTAAATTGTAATGTACTTAATAATCCAACTTAATTAAGGCTAGTCAATAAAAATATGTTTGATATTACTGTTACTACTTCTTTTAATAATAAATTATTATCTGCAAATTTTTCCAAATTATTTATTTATAAATTAAGGGATAAATAAAAAATAAATAATTTTATTTTATTTCAACCTATTACAAGGTAAAATTTAAAAATTAAATGATTTTTCAAGGGGTGTTTAAAAAAGGTTATTTTACGCGATGGGTCGCGCCTATAACGGTGATATTTTGAACGCGTTCCCTGCTAGATGACGGACTATATATATATATATTATATTATTATAATAATAATTATATTTATATTTATATATATATATATAATATATATATATATATATATATAATAATAATATTTATATATATATTATATTGATCTTAAAGCATTGGTATAACATGTGGCTTTGGGGTGTTGGGAGGAAAAATGAGAATGTTAGGAAGGTGATTGATTTTTTCTGTTGAGAGAGAGGAATGCGGGGGTGATGTGAGAGTAATTAACTTCTTTAAAAACCACAAAAGAGTATTCATAAGATATACTAGAGTTGGTGTAGATTGAGATGGTATCGGTATCGAAGTGAAAAAAGTATGATTGATTTGTGATATGGTTTTGAAAGGAAGATTTGTAGAAGTGGTATATGTTGAATGTTAAAATCAGTGGAGGGTTTAGGAATTGATTATTCGGGGTTTATTATTGTTACTTTTATGTAAAATTAAGGGGTTAGCGGGGGCTTGGATAGGAGAAGTATAAGGGAAGGGAAAATAGTGGGGATAGGACCAAGTGAGGTAGTTAATTAGTAGGTAAATAAGGGATAAGGCATTTAAGAAGCGCTGTAAATAAATCAGTTGAATATGGACAACAAGTTTGAACTGAACAAATCTTTATGAAGAAAATGAAGGAAGCGATTGTTAGCAGTGGAAGAGAAGTAGTGATGAAATGCTGCTAAAGGTAGAAATAAGAATGTTAAACAGTGAAGTGGGGAATGAAGAGGGTTGATTGGCAAGCGCGTGTTAAAAAGCTTAAAAAGGGAAAGCCCTGGCTGGAAATTACACTTAAAAAGCTAATGATGAGGTTTCAAAGGGAAAGTGTTTGGAATACAAATATAACCGAAGGAGGAAAAAGGAAATAACTAAAAGGTGCCGTAGCGTAGGAGGAAAAAGAGTTGGTAAAAATGAACCAGTTTGAAAGGAGGATGATGGGGACTTGCAAGGGGCAAGAGGAAAAGGCCTCTTTCTTGAAGGAAGCGCGAAGAAAGGTAAGAATGAGAATAAAGGGGAATCTGTCTGCTTAGAATAATAAATAAAGATTTTGGTGCTTTCGAACTGCGTGAAATGGATGTAAAGTGGAGTGTGAAGGGAAAACCCACTTTCGAAAAATTTCTTGCGTAACGATGGCAGGATAATGAAGATGATAAAGTTGAATGTGTTGAGGGTTTGATGGTTGCAAGAGGAATAGGTATTGTGGAGAGGTCCCAATTAGTAAGGAAGGGAGGTTAATGGGTTTAGAGTGAAGAAAAGTTGACCCGAAATAGTTTAAATTCTCAAGGTATACAGAATGAAATTTTACTGGGTGGAAATGGGATTCAGAACGGAGGCGAGGGATTGAATTGGATTTGGGAATGTTGTAAACAAAGCGTTTTTGGTTTGCCATAGTTTCCCTAGGGGATTGGGGAGTAGGAGAGAACAGTAAATCGTACCCTTATTATAAGGGGTAAGTCGGTAGTAAGGGTAAACTGTGTAAGGAGGTATAAGGGATAGGTTTATTGGAGTGGTTTGTAGGGAAGATAATATTGCTGGTATTTTTAGTCGGTAACGAGTGCGTCGAGTGGACTGGAAAGAATCAAAAAAATACTGAATTGAGCGTGAAAGACAACAAGTTGCGTCTTTAGAAGGCCCAGGCCAGTAAGAGGATGTCGATGATCGAAATGATCTTTACATTGAAACCAAAATAAATTGAAAAAAAATGAGGAAATTGGAAGAATTAAATTGTATTTAGGTTTTATGGGATTTGCAAAAGGGGCAGGGCCCGTGATGATTTAGGATTAGGGCCAAACTTATGGCAAGTGTTAGTGATATATATGGTGTGATGGTAGGCTTCTGAATGGGAATTCAAAAGATTTATTGATGATAGTGAAGGCGTTTGGTTTAAGAATTAAATGGATTTTGGGAAAGTGATTGGTTTAATAATTAATAGGGAGTGAGGCAGGGATGTTGTTATGTCTCCTTGGTTTATTCAATTTGAATATGGATGGGTTATGAAAGGGGAATTAGAGGATGGGTGGCAGGATGTTTAGAACGGATGGGGGAAATGGAAGAGAGTGGGGAGAGTGGTTCCTAACCTATTATAATGCGGGGATAATTTGGGTTTTGTATGTGGGCCCGGGAAATTCTGGAAACAGGAGTTTTGAAGGAGGGATGGTAAAGAAAGATTTTGTTAGGGTGTTGTTAAAAGGAGGCGAATGTTAAAAGTGGAACGTAGGATTAAGAGTAAGGTATGGTTGTTTCGTAATGAGGAACAAGGGTTCCTCCGGTATGTGAAGGTCACGCATTTAAATTTCATGTCATTTAAGTAGTAGTGATCAGTGTATAGAGCTCAAGCCACATTATGTTAAAGAAAAACAAAAAAAACAAAAAGAGTAGGCATAATCATAAATGTCGTAATCATAAAGCGGCGATTTGTACAGAGGACCTTTCCTGTTACAGTGAAAATAATAACAAAAAGGATAATAATAACGGTATAAGATAATGGTAGTAGCTAAGAGTATTGTTTATAGTATATAGGTAATAATATAGTTTATAGTATTGAGAATAGGGCTTATAAGGGTAAATAGGTGAGTGGCCCGGTGGCCAAATTTATAAATAATTATTATTGATAATTATGAAGGGGTTAATATAAAATAGGGTATAGTAGGGTAGGGTAACTTATAATTAAAGTATTATCAACTGATAGTATGGTACCTATATAGTAAGTGGAGTATCTACATATATATAAGGTAATTATATAGGTAGTATTTATAATATATTATTATTATAGTTAACTCCTCACTGGCAGTGTATTTTTTATATACTTAATATTTATATATATAGTATTATAAGTACATATTTAGAAATATGAGAAAGTATTATGTAACTATTATATTAATATATGAGTTTCTTGTGAGTAGAAAATATATAATGAGGAGTGTATCATATAGATATATTATCATTAATAAATATGAGATAAAATATATATATATATAATATAGAAAAAACTACTAATGAAGATTATGAATTTTTTGAAAGAGAAAATAGGGGAAAAAGGTGTTCCTTATGGGGGAGGGTTTGTTTAAGGGTTGGATGAGAAGAAAATTGATAAAATTAGGGGATTGATAACCGTATGAAAAGCGTAACATAAGAACATTGTTTTGTTTTTTGGAAAAGAAGGCAACTCTTATGTTCCAAGATTAAACTATACAGTACTTATTTCCACTGATAGATAGAGGAAATTGTAATAAGTCCATTGCACAGAGGTCAGCAGTAGAGTTTTATTGAAAACAGAATATTCTAAATGGGAAAAAAGAATATAATAAGTTCTAGAAAGCGTAATTATTGGTTGTTTACTCATATATTGTATGATTTTTACGGACACAGCAAAAAAGAAGCTAAAGATATTATAAGATGTGACAATTGGATTAAATTGATTGTTAGTTTAACTGTGATCAAGTGACAGGTTGGTTTTAAAGAATTGAGGGAGGAAATGTGATGTGTATATGAATAAAAAAACGGAAGAGCCTTGGTAAAGTATGCGTTGAGCGTGTTTAGAAAGTCGTGCCGTAATCGGGAGTTGGAGAATAGAAATTGACAGAACGAACGAGTAGTAGTCTTGATGAGATTGCTCCCCGTTTCACACAGAAGAAAATCAAGTCGGAATAAAAAAGTGTAAAGATATATAAAAATATTTTACTTTAGGGACCAATGAATCTTTTCACACAATTAGAAGTTAGTTTCAGGCACAAGATTTTTTACCGGTGGCAGAAAAGGAATATTTACCCCATTTTTTAAACCTTACTGGAGAAGAAAAGGAAAAAACGAAGGAAAAATTAATTAGTGTGTAAGCATTTTTTTGTTTTTGAACTATTAGATTTCTGAGAGGGGTTCCCATTATAGAGATATATGAATCATTAACTATATGTTATAGATATGGTGGTTGTGGAAATGCAGTGAAAAGTAAGTTTGTGTAATCGGTCAATTAGCTGGGAAGTTAAAATTAAGTGAGAAATTGATAATAGTAAGAAGGAGATACTCGATTTCACAGTATTCTTTGAAAGTGTTTATAGATAAAATGGTGAAATTTAGATGATAAAAGAATTCAAAACTAACAATGTTTGAATATAGGTTTTTTCTTGATTATGGGAGGGTGTTCCTAATACAACGTCTACCTGAGTGTTTTGCAGTTGTGCTTTGGAGTTCCTCCCACCGGAGATTTTAGAAAGAGTATTTTTAAGAATAAATTTGGGGCTTGAAGCTACTCTTAGAAAAAAAAACATAAGTTTGCCCCGGTCCTCCAGCACGTACAAGTTTTAGTTCTTCGTATTACTGAGATAGAAAACACACTGAATTTTAAGATACACTAAGTAACCACAAAATTATAATAGTGAAAGTGGGTAAGACCTCTATAACACACTCCGATTTCAGGATGGCTTCTTCTCTCTGCTATATCTGTCTGGAAAAAACAGAACAGGAATCTCCTCACTCTTAAGAAGGCGTGCCGCCACCGAGCGTTCTCTTTCTGTTCCACATAAAGGGAAACTAGACTCTTTGGCCATTGCCTAGATAAGACTTTTAGCTCGTATAATGCCAAATGTTGTTCACAAATTTGTCTCTAGCAATTTCAAAATTTATTCGACTCGTGATAATTCACACCTATAAAGTCAGAGATGAGGTGGAATCTATGTTAATCGAGTTTTCTGGTGCCCCAATTTTAGCTTATTTTATTTTAAAATTAGGACTTATAATTTGTTTTCTCGGAATGTTTTTTGTGTACTGTTTTTGGTGGCGAAGAAAAACTATGTCGCAGACGTCATTGTTAGGAAGATCTCGAGGTGCCTAACATTCTCTTTCACCAAGTGTGACTGAAATACTTGAAACGTCATTATGACCAAAAGATGTGTGGTCCTCTATCTCTTATAATAAATTCTCAGGATACTCACGGGAGTGTGTGTTGAAATCTACACATCAAATATCAATCCGATACCATTAATGAAACCTCGGCATTTCATTATTTTGTTTCCTCGTTATCCGATTTTAAAACTTTGTGACGTATTTATCATTTTCTGTTTTTAATTTGTATATTATTTTTCCCTCTCCGGGTATGATATCCAGGAGGATCGCTTATTTAGCGCTGTCACTCGGGTGCCCTATAGGACACCACCTCTTTTTATAAAACTCCCCCCAAGATTACTTACAAATATAATTAGAAAAATTGCTATAGCAAGAAAATAGGATTCAAAACAAAGAATGGGTGGACTTATGTAACTCCACCAATAAAATATTTATATCCTATCTGAAAATTATATGCATTATTTCCAACAGCTGTTTTTCACTTTTTGATACATTATTTTATCCTCCCCCCTACTCCCCCCTAAGAGATAGTAGAAAAACTGAAGAATTAATAAACATAACAATAATATTCTTCCTAAGACTCTTCATAATTAATATTGTTAATGAGTATAGGTGAAACATATTCATTTGCTGGTCTTATTTTATTCTAAAAAGACTTGCGTAACATTTGTGTCAACCCCTATTGTATTATTATGCATATTGTTTTATATTATTAATATATGGGTATACTAACGTTCCTAGCGAATATGTAAAGTTAATACCTAATTACTGCAGACTATATACCACTCACCACAGAAGCTTATAAGCTAAATAACTTGGTGTGTCATCCGTTACTTATATTTATCTATCTCTAATTAAAAATGAGACAGTTTACAATAAATAATTATACAACCATAATTTCTCATCTGATAGATTCTGTGTATTCTACTTACTTCTCATACTCAGATGAATTGTTGATATATTATTTGGATACACATTTTATATTTGTAGTAAAGGTCACAGAGAATGAAAAGGAGCTTACTTACACTATGTTCCTTTGTTTGAAGAAGACTGCTTAAAGACATCGTCTTTGAATCGATCAATGAATAGTGTTCGTCCACTGTATTTTCACGGATTCCCATCATAAGCTACTGCAGTCCATTAGGCTACAATTGATTTAAAGCCAAGTGAAAATTCCTTTATTACAGATAAGAAAATTGTTGAGTGTCATCCCATGAATAGTGGTGTTGTAGAAGGTACATGTCTGTAAGCTTGTAATACCTAAAAAAAGTTCCGGCCTATAATTTATATACGGATATTATTAGTATATTATTGATCTGGTCATTTGAGTTACCTATCTCCTCGACCTTTTGCATTGGAAAGATGTTCTTTAGTGCCTAGCACAGGTAGATCTAGCATTTTCCTAAATCCTACAACATATTACCCGCTTAGCCGATACTGATACTTCGAAACTATCGCTTTCCTCATAGCCTCTACACTTGAATCTGTCTATGTAAGCTTTTGAAATTCTCCTTAGCATTCTCATTTCCTGCTACTCACTCTCGAATTTCACTCTTTTCTTTCAAGATCACCCCAGGTGTGTCTTTTTGAGGGCTGCACACAGTTACACTGGTGATTGGGCATATCATACTGTCCTGACTTCACTGATCTATGGTTCTTCTTGCTCTTAGGGGACTGATGGAAGGAGTCATTGGGTGTGGATAGCGCTTGGACATATCGAGAGCGTTTAACAGGTATGGGCACTATTTCCCCATCTTCCGCGTTCTTTTGGTTTCCTCCTTTCTATTTGCTACTCATGTTTAGTTTTTTTTTTGTAGGATGTGATTCGAAGAGTAGCTTCTGATTAATGAAGAGATGTTTCTCATCCTGCTGTTCGCGTGGTGTAATGTTGTATTCCGGCCGGTAGTCAGATTCTGGGTGTCTTTCTGCCGAAACTTTTTTTTATTTCATCTATTTATCTAGTCTTTTTAGTATATACTCGTGTATTTCTTAACTCTGCGCCGAGTGTCTGATGCTGATGACTCAATGTCCATGCGCTGATACACAAATTGTCAATCCCGTGTGTATTCCTCATTGAACCATATAGATTTGCCTGGTTTGGATTTTCAGTTTTTTCTATTTCATTTCTGGCAAGACGTTGGAAATGAATTTTTCGGCGTGAATTACCGCCCAATCTTTGTGAAATTCAACTCATTAAAAAACACATTTTGGATAGGGTTCAGTTTAGGACAAAAAGACTAATAAACTGTTCCATATTCTCCCTTCAGCAGCACTAACCTACTTTACCTCGTGAACAACGTTAAACATTCTTCAACATATCATAAAAACAACCAATTTTTTTTTTGAATAACCTAACATCACAACGGTTGCAAAAGGTGATATCAAATAAAGTGGGAATTCAGTTTTAAGATTGCTGGAGAAATTTCTCTATATGTACTGTTCAGTTTATACTCCAGTTATACAAGGGGTTTATAATATTCTAGCATTGAGAATTACATGATTTTTCAAATTTCGAGGCAGGAGGGCTCCGGTTAACCAACCCCTATATATATGGATTTGAGTGTTGACTCATAGGCGTAGAAAGACAATGTAAGCTAATATTCACCTATATCTTGAAAGCAACAAATATCTACTTGATATAATTGGCATTAAACTGCAGGTGAAAGTAAGGGAGGCAAGTTTCTGACCTCTTAAGCACTCCTATTACACCATTTCTCTTCACTCTCCGCATATGAAGCAAGCAAGGAGAAGACTTAGACTTTTACATAAAATATTTGAGCGATTTAATTAGAAAACCTTCAAGACTATACTCGTTTTTTAGGATTCTTCCTTATTCCAAGTCATCTATCTGTAATGTGGAAATTCTTTGCCAAATCATTATGAGATTTTACCTGCATATTCTCAGTCTTTCCATCTTATTCAAAGCACTTCATCTTGACTTCAACTCTGAAAAAACTTTCCTTGCGATTATAGTCGAGGAATTCCTTTCTTTTATATTATACTGCACCTCCTCCTTAAAAAGGGGCACAGTCTAGTAATTGAATGAACGTAAAATACGAATAATAATATTAATAATTATAATAATTATATATATATAATATTATAAATATATATAAAATTATATTATATTTATATATAATATAATATAATTATATAAATATTTATAATATATATAAATAAATAATTTAAATATATTAAAATTTATGCCCACACAGTGAGAATATATGAGTGAGTAAAAATACCAACAACTCAACGGGCTCATAACCCTTTCAAGCAGGAGGGGGATGAAAATAAAATAAGAAAAAACCCATTACAGCCCAGGACTAACACGTGCAATATATATCTCTCTCTATGATGTGATATTTATATGACAGGAAGATTTATACATTACACGCACTCGGAAAAAAATAGAATAAAATGTCAAGGAGTTCCAAAGAACAGAAGTAGCTGGAAGAAGGAGAAGCACCACAAACAAAACAAGACACTAAAGGGCTTATCATATACTTACTCGCATAAATTATCTCGACGAAGTCAAGACACCTTTGTAGCTACTTTGGCGTTGAGTGCGCTCAATTGAGGTGTATAAAAACGCAGGAGGCCAGCTCCCCCGTCATCTGCTTGATTTTTAGTATTCTATAGAAAAAGACCGATAAATACGCTACTTCACGTAAGCAGAGGATAGAGTGTCACAAGAGTGAGTTCGAAAAGTATGGGAGAGTTTATTTATAGTCTCCTAGTTTTCTAGGTATCAATACCATATTACCAGACGTGAAAGAAAACAGTTCCCAAACAAGGGCGAAAAATAAAGCCATTAATAGAACTAGTGAATGTAAGCTGCGCAGTGCCACTCGAAGATTTATTTTCCGCTAGGCAACTGAAACAAGTATATAACAGGCCCAGCATTTTGAGGACCACCTTAGGGCAACCG
>JABUQX010090272.1:0-2500 GCA_015478945.1 Trachelipus rathkii | reverse complement strand
TATTATGATTTTTTTTATTTTTTGTTATATTTTTATATTATTATATATTATTATTATATTATTATTATGATTATTATTATTATTCATTATTATCATTTCGAAGTTAATTTGTTATGGACGAAAACGTCTCCCTAGTAGCCCTTTTCTCACCTATTTATTCCTTTGTATTAATATTAATATGTAAGCATAACTATGTAACAATAGAGCCCACCATAGCACAGGAATATATTCTGAGAATCATTCTTAAAACATCCTCGCGGAATATTAGTAATGTTCCTGTCAGGTACTCAAATGTTCCAATTATGTTCTGAGAATGTTACATGAACTTGAAATGTCCGCCTGTTGTATTACCTGAGAATGTTCCTTGGACATCCCGCAGGAATATTTAGAATGTTCTTGGAAGATCCGTGATATTCTTATCATGTCCCCAGAATGTAATAAGAACATGAAAAATCTGTTCATTTAACTCCCTGAGAATTTTCCTTGGACATCCCGCTGGATTATTGCGAATGTTCTTGGAAGATACGTGATATTCTTATCATGTTCCAAGAATGTTACTAGAACATGAAATGTCCGCCTATTGTATTACCTGAAAATGTTCCTTGGAGATCCCGCAGGAATTTTGAGAATGTTCTTGGAAGATCCGTGATATTCTTATCATGTTCCAAGAATGTTATAAGAACATGAAAGATCTGTTCATTAATTACCTGGGAACATTCTGTGAACATCCCCACTGAATTTTAAGAATGTTTCTAGAATATTAACAATGTTCAGGGAATATTTTGATATATGGTCCCTGCAATGTGTGGAATGTGTGTGACATATGTTACCAATCTTCTCAAACGTTCTTCTGTATAACCTCCGAAAATAACAACAAAAAAAACAACAAGCAAGGTATCCTCCACTCTCTATCATTTTAACAGGCCCTCTTCTGCCCTCCCAATCAATAATTCTTTCATCACCCATTTTATATATAGAATAAAAGACATGGAGAAATAGCACATCCTTATAAGGATGTGCTATTTCTCCATGTCTTTTATTCTACATATAGAATGGGTGATGAAAAGAATTATTGATTGGGATGGCAGAAGAGGGCCTGTTAAAATGATAGAGATTGGAGGGTACCTTGCTTGTTATTTTTGTTGTTGTTATTTTCGGAGGTTATACAGAAGAACGTTTGAGAAGATTGGTAACATATGTCACACGCATTCCACACATTGCAGAAATCATATATCAAAATATTGCCTGAACATTGTGAATATTCTAGAAACATTTTTAAAATTCAGGCGGATGTTCACAGAATGTTCTTAGGTTGCTAAATGAACAGATATTTCATGTTCTTACCTCGCTACACTGTCAATTTAAACCATTCACTTTACACTACATTCATTCAAACACACGATTCACTATTAATCATGACATGCTTTAATTTCAATCATAACCTCTAACCAACACGTACATCTAATTAACGCAGGCCACTCAAATTCATTGTTAATCTAATCATATAGGCATGCTACAAGAGAACGCGGTACATGAAATCAAAATTTACACACACTCACCACCACATACCATTAGCATCATTATATAATAATATTATATATTATTTATATAGTAATATCAGGTATAGCTAATCATAGATACTGTAATATATCAGTATATATATAATATATTATATTTATATTTTATGAATTTAACAAAGACAGCATAGTTAAAATCTGCAGTATCTGGTGGAGTCTTGAAATGTCTAATATAAGAAGAATGGATATTCGCGACAGTCAGGACATATGAAGACTTTCTTTCTTCGCATAGTTCAGGGGCGACAGGGCTAGCAACCTGGTATTTTACTTTTATGCGTGCAGAACTCCTGGACCAGCATTAGAATCTTATGGCCCAGAGGCACTACCTTCTGAAGAGCTCTGGGAGAACGAGTTTCGAGGCTAAATGGAAGAAGATGCTAGTTCCACTGAAAGGGTGAAACCCTACCTGAGTGTATAACTCAAGGACTAGCATTGGAAACCATTGCGCCGAGAAACGTTTTTCTAGAGTGCTCTAGGACCAAGAGTTTCTTATGCCCGAAGGAAGAAGAATGCTGCGTCTTAAGTGACAGGTCGAAAAGCGTACCACCGAGCGAGCATGGAAAATATCGACAAACAAATACGTATACTAATCAAGTTAAGTCACTATCATTCATACCTTATATATATATATATATATATATATATATATATATATATATATAATATTATATATATATATTATCTATTATATAATATATATATATAGAGAGACGAGAGAAGAGAGCAGAGAGAGAGGAGACGGAGAGAGAGAAAATTAATTAATACATTGGGAAAATAAAATCGAGTACTGTTAATTAGTAAACTTTGTTCTCTTATAATTTGAAATGACCACGAATGCTCAGCAGTTAATTACAGCATTAGCAAGATTCTTAATAATTTAATTAAAAAAAAAATCAATTTTGTGCACGAAGTATCTTCCCCCC
>JABUQX010090271.1:17500-45321 GCA_015478945.1 Trachelipus rathkii | reverse complement strand
ATTATATATATTATCTGAAGATGATCTTTTCTAGTTGTGGTGAAGGGTAACATGTTTAACTTTAAGAGTTCTTGTTGAAGCTCTATTGAAGAGAGTTTACATACTTTGTTATGACTATTAGGTTATCTTTTATGGCTGTTAATGTGTTTACTATTTATTATTGTATTGTTTCCTTTAACCTATACAAGTGGGTTCGTGTATCTTGCAAAATATACATTTATATCTTGTTTGAGCTTTGAATAATCATTCATTGGCGGTTCCAAAAAAAATTTAAGGGTAATTGCAAGGCTGAACCGCCTATGTCCATAAGACCTCTTTTGCTTTCCCTGGGGTTTGCTTAAGGCTGAGTTTTTACATATGATAGAACCCAGGGATCTTTTGACAAGGTTATGATTTTTATTTTATTTTCATCCAGTAGTAATTTTATGTAATTTAATTCTGGGGAAGTATTAATTTTTCATCTGAATAAAATCTACTTTTAAACCTATCTTGCAAATACGGGATGTAAATAGATGTTAAATTATTATTTTTGCTTACTACCTTTTGTATTTGATTGTATATTTCTTTTGTGCATCTTAAATCTCTGTATGGATTTCCAGGTAGCTAGTTATCATCTTTATCTGTCCGGTATGCTTCGCTACAAATCCTGGATGTATTACATATATTCTGATTCTGTGTTTTCTTTTTCAGAGAAGAAGGAAAGCTGATAACAGTATTTTGAAAGATTTCCAAATATTACATGCATGATTCCTGTGAGAAGATATATGAAAAATTTGTGAGAGTTATTTTTTGTTTTCAATATTTTTGCGTTAAAAAAAAATAAGTATCTTATTACTTGAAAAATGTGTTACTTTTCCTATTTTGCATATTTAAAATGTCCAGTTTTAATATGTTATTATATTTGTATGGGATAAATTTTTAAACTGTTCTCCTCTGAGAGAGTTTTTAAAAAGAAAACAATATAAATATTGCAGGCCGTTGTTGATGTGTTGGTTGAAAACCTCTACCTCGGGGGATATTTTGTGGTGGTGGTAAGTTTTAAATTGTTTGCCTCCTCTAGTTATTGTTCTTTGTTTTTTTTCCTTATCCCTAATGGATTTCTGTTTCTCATTGGGAAATTTGGGACAAAAGTGTGATCTCTGGATCGGTCATCTGGTGGGAAGGAGGTGATGTATTTCTAGCTGTGGATGGAGGAGAGGAATTGTGTCTTAAGGAGAAGGAAAGTGGATGATGAGAGGAGGTTGTATGAGGTTTGTGGGATAGTTGGAGGTGGTGGTTGCGTGGCGTGGAGTTCGTTATCGGGCATGTCCTACTATGAATGATGATTTGGTGGTAATTGGGGTGGTGTTGGGAGGTTGGACTTTGAAGATGCTTAAGGTGTATGTGAGGATGCTGAAAGGCTGAATGTGAGTGGTGCAAGGCTGAATGAAAGGTGCTTGAAGGCTGATGAAAGGTGTAGGAGATTCGTCGGAAACGATTATTTGGGAGGGAATAGTGGATGGTAAGCCTTTAAAGGACATTCTCTTAGGAGGGGAGCGGGAGAAAAAGAAGTTTTTCTTTGGGCTTGGAAGGTGGGCGTGGGAGGTAGGTTTTGCTTGAGTTTGAGATGAAGGAGTTGAGTGAGAAGTTGACGCAAATGGTAGATGAGGACTAGGTAAAGGAGGAGATGGTGAAGGAGGAGGAGAAAGTGCTTGAGGTGGAAGTTGAGAAGGAGTTTGAGGGGGGAAGGAGAATCGGATTGAGGTGGGAGGGGAGGGGGAGGTAAGAGATTTCTCTGTGGTGATTGCAAGGAAGGTGGAAGTTGTCTCTTAAAATAGATGGTGTTAGGAATTGGTGGAGTAGGGGAGGGGGAGGGGGAGGGGGAGGTGGTTAAATTTGTTGAATATTATTAGGAAGGGGTTTATTATATGGTACAAGATCATTTCTAGGGTTGGTAGTAGAAACTGGAATATTATTTGCTCTAAGTTTAGTAATCTTAATATTGTCCCTATGCACAATAAATGTTTTTGAAGTTTTTAAACATTGCAGAAGTAACTTATTGAAATGTACTAACTGTTTGACCGAAAATGGGCCGGTCCACTTCGAAAACAATTTCGGACATTGCCCTTGTTTCTTTACGTCTATCACGAAAACATAATCTCCGACCCTAATAGGAGTTGAAGTTGCTTTCTTATGTTGTTTATTCATTTGTGTTGTTGTTTCTTGCTGAAGATGGTGGCGAGCTTGGTCTCGAATGAGATTCGCTCTTTCTGCAAGGTCTTGAATGTAACTGTGAATAGGTTTTTGAGGTTCAGATCCTTTAGTAAAAGGAGAGATATAATTTGGAAGATCCCAAGGGAGTCTTGTATTGTAGGTATAAAGAAGATACTGCGGAGTGCAACCTATAGCCGAATTATAGGTCGAATTTATCGCAATCTGAGTAAACGGAATTAACTTTCCCCAGTCTGTATGGTTCGAGTTGACGTAGTGTCTCAAATGATTTGCAATCTTTAACATTTCTCTCTCTGAGAGGCCGTTTGCTTCTGGTCAGCGAACGACTATGTTCACTGCTTTTACATCCCACTGTTTACAAATCTCTTTGAAAAAGTGAGATGTTAGTTTGGGGGCTCTATCACAAAGAACTATTTCTGGTGCACTATGTCTACATATGACTCTTTCTAGCAATGTCTGTGCTATATCTTTAGCTGTGTGCTGGATTAGAGTCACTAGCTCAACATACCTTGTAAGGCTATCTTTCATAACTAAGATGTATTTCGCCTTTTTCTCTTTGCAGGTAGGTAGAGGGCCTAGTACATCGAGATGAAGTCTCGAGAATGGCTCTAGCGGAAGCGGTTAACTTTTTATTTCTGCAATCTTTGGCTTGTTCCCTTTTACTCTCTGGCATGAGACGCAAGTGTTGCAATATTCCTTCACTAGCACATATAGTTTCGGGAATATATATATATATTTTTCCATGATTCTATATACTGTTCTCTCAATGCCACAGTGTCCAGATGGGAGAGAGTCATGATTAAATTCAATGATGGAATGTATCATTGAATCTGGCACCTGGAGTAAAAATGTGCCCTCTTATGTTGCATAATGCAAAATATCGTCAATAAGCATATGCCGAAAAGTATCTGCAGTAGTGTCTTGCTGCTGAAGAGGTTTATTATGAGAGATCAGTGGCTTTGCAAAATCGTAAAGATCTTTCAATCTATTGCAGGCCTTTTGTTCCTACACAAAGTTTTCTTCTGTTAGATGAAAGCTTGTTTTTGGCAAAATTGTATTTTGAGCGAGGGTGTATGTTAGAGGGGGTGGATTTCGGCTTAAGTAGTCAGGAACAATATTTAATTTTCTTGTTTATAGACAATCGTGGGATTAAAATGTTGAATAAAAAGATTCCACCTCTCCAGTCTCCCAGATAGCTGCCTATGTCTGATAAGATGTATCAGAGGCTAGTTGCCTGTAATAATTGTTACCTCGTAACCGAAAATGGTGTTTTTGAATTTGCGCAGTGCAAAAACTATAGCCAAAGCTTCCAACTGTAAAGTATGATAATTTGTTTCCGCTTTAGAGAGAGATCTGGAGATAAATGAGAGGGGTTTTTCCTTATTGTTGTCATCTAGTTGAAATAAAACAGTTCCCAGAGCAATGTTTGGCGCGTCAGTGTTGATGAAAAATGGCTTGTTGTAGTCAGGATAACACAACTGTGGTTGCAACAATAATTTGTTTTTAAGTATCTCGAAAGCTTCCGCTTGTTCGGGACCCCAGATGAAAGGAACATTTTTACGTATCAACTGTGTAATCGGCTTAATAGTTTGGGTGTAATTTTTCAGTAAATGACTAAAATAATTTAGAAAACCTAGGAGACTGCGCGTCCCCGAAAAGTTTGTGGGCGGCTTAAAAGCTGTAAGAGTTTTAAGTTTTAAGGGATCCGGGCTTATACTATCTTTGCATATTTTGAAACCTAGGAAGAGTAGAGAAGTTCTTAGGAATTTACATTTTGAAAGCTTCATTTTCAACTTGTTTTTTCTAATTGCATTGAAGACATTCTTTATGTTTTCAATATGGTTTTCTAGAGAAGTTCCCATTATAAGAACGTCGTCGAGGAAAACTCTGCAAGCGTCGCCCAAGAGATTATGCAAACATAGCTCCATTAATTTTGCAAAAGAGCTAGGTGCATTTGCCAATCCGAAGTTTAAACGGGTTGGGCAATACTGACCTCTAGTTGTTCAAAATGCAAGTAGCGGTTGTGTTTCTTCTTCAATTTCCATAGAGTTATAAGCGTCTTTGGGGTCAAGGGAAGTAAAAATACAACTGTTACTCAAAGAACTTAAAATATCATTGATGCAAGGCAATGGGAAGCTTGTCAAAATTGTATGCGAATTAAGGAGGCGGTAGTCGACTAAAATAGGTAGTCTTGTATCGTTTTTATTGGGGATTACGAGAAGAGGAGCGGAGTGTTTGCTTGGGACGGGTCTGATATAGCCTTTGTGTAGAGAATCCTCCACCCAATCCTCTATATTCTTGAGGTAGCGGTGGGGGAGGCGATACTGAGGGCGGTACAATACCTTTGGCGCATCGTCCTTCAATGTTACCTTAAATTTCATTAGCGGACAGATTGGTACCTCATCATCCTCTAATGCTATGATGTCTTTGTAGGACATGAGAAGGTCCAATAAATTTTCTAGCTGATTTGGATCTGTCAAAGTTGCACATTCATCTTCTTCGTTTTTAAAAGATTCTTGAACAATTTCTTTATACGTTTTCCGCAGTTGCGCTGCAGAAAGGCCTTTATACGAGGTTGCTAAATTGACATGCGAAGTTTCAAAGGGGGTATCAAGAGTAAAAAGAGAGTTTCCTATCGTTAAAAAGGAGTTTGTTTGCAAGGTGTGATGTGCGGTGGACATATTTATAATATCTAAAAGAACCTGGCCCTGTTGAACAGTGCTCATAACACTACCAATAAATATACAATTATGGAGGAATGACTTTTCAAAAACTAAGATGAGGTGGTCAGGAGGGTGGCTGGGTGAGAGTTAAAGAAAGAGCATTTACAGATAAGGGTTGTTTTTGAATAAGGGTCGATGGTGACATTTTCAATAATAGTTAGCTTGTACGTAGTATCTGTGTCAATCATTAAATCATTTGCAAAGCTTGTTTCTTTTTGATATAAAGGCAAGGAAGTGTTGTGATTTATTTGAGGTTTAGGAAGGTTTTGACGTTGTGGGTATATAGGGATGAGGGGCATAGAAATGTAAGCTGTGTCAGACATAATATAAATAGAGTTTTTGTGAGCCTGAAATCTAATATTTGGCTGAGTTAAAAAGTTAGTTCCTAAAAGTAAATCGGCTTTGAAGCCACGCAAAGAGTCGTCAATGACGATGAAGTTTATCGGTACAATTATGTTTTTAATGTATATGTGCAAAAGTGTCGTACCTATCTGATTAAAAATATCCCCAGTAATCGATTTCAAAGTTATAGGAGTTTTTACTAGCGGCATCTTTATTCCAAATTTGGTTTCTAATTCTACTATAAGAGATTTTTTTGAAAGGCTTGAATTAGAGCCGCTATCGATCAAGAAGCGTTTATTGTTTAATGTATAAGAGTTAAAAGATATATCCGTATCGAGAAAATAGGCTGGTCCTATTAAAGAATGATATGTTGTTTGTTCATCTTTGATTATGTTTGTATTGTTTGCAAATGAGGAAGATAATGTTAATTCCTGTGGGATTGTTCTTTGAGAACTACTGTGTTTAGTGCTTGAATTTGAAAAAGAAGATGATTTGGTTTGAGATAAAGTGATATTAGAGTCTACTATAGGTGTGGTTTGAGTAGAAAGATTTGAAAAATCATGCGTTGAGAAAGAAGTTTGTTGTTGAGATTTAAAATTTTTGTTCTGTGGAGGTGTGGGGTTCGATTCTTTTTTTCTCTAGATGTGAAATATCAATGGGTGGTTGTGAATATGAAATTGAAGCTGCGTCATTTGTGAGCAAGTACGAGTGTGATGCTAATTGAGGAAGAGAGAGAAAAAGAGAGAGAGAGAGAGAGAGAGAGAGAGAGAGAGAGAGAGAGAGAGAGAGAGAGAGAGAGAGAGAGAGAGAGAGAGCTCATATTGTGTTTAGAAGTGAGAATTTCAACCTGAGAGGAACCAACTGGAGGGTGAGGTTCTAAATATTTAACAATCGATGGTTGGGAGGGTAATACATATTGCTCAGAAACATGAGTGTGAGGCTGTAATAAAGAATCCGAAAACATTGCTTCAGTGAAATTTAAAATGGTATCAGAGGAATGTTTTTGAGAGTTAGAGGGGGTGCCCTGACAAAGATTTTCATTCTTAAGAGTTTGAGCATGGTTAGAGGAGGAAGAGAAATTTATATTTAGCGATAATGGGGGTGAGAGATCATAGTTTTCTATTAATTCAAAGAAAGAATTTGAGGTATCTTTAAATTGAAAGGGTGGAATGGAATCAGAACAAGAAGGAGAGGTTTTAAAACTATACTGTGTGTGTTTAAAATTTAGGCCCATTTTGCAATCTTTATTTAAAACTATATCCACATCTAAAGTTAAATTGGAAGTAATATTACCTATTCTAGTATGTGCTAATTTTGATATATTACTTACATCATGTTCTCTACACAACCATTTGTTCCTTCTATAAGGGTTGAAAGTGCGCTTTCGAACGTCTATTTCTCTAACCTTATCGTGAAGCTCAGTCCAATAACTATTACTATGCACATGCGTGCTATGGGAGATGCCCAAATGCCCTTATCACATTTCTCCATCTCTCTATTTCCTTTCCAATGCTCCATTTGCGCTGAAGCAACATGATTTACAAAACTTACACCTGCATTACTTTCCTCATTTTCCTTCATATGTGCGGCATTTAGTGCTAAACTGTAATCATCCAGACTTTTGTCATATATATTTCTACTATTTTCTTTGTGAGATATTGTGTCTTCAATTTCCTCATTTTCATTTTTATGTGCGGCATTTAGTGCTAAACTGGAATTATCCAGACCTTTGTCATATATATTTCTACTACTTTCATTTTTTGCTATTGCGTATGTAGTTTTATGAGGGTTCCTATTCTCCATCCTGTAACCAAAACAGACAATAGGGGGACCCCTTGTGAGGTGTGAGAGCTCTGAGAGGGATTTTCCATTTTCGTCATGTTCTACCGTAACATTTTTTGTTTCCATAAGTATTACTACCTCATTTAATTTATCATTAAAATTAAAAAATATATTATTAATAAAATTTGATATATCATTAAAATAAAAAGAATGATTAAAATTATCAATAAAAATACCACTTTCATCTTTTACAGATAGTCTCGGCGTCTCATTTTGTACATCCTGTGGGATGTCTTGGGATACCTCATCATCTACAGCGTACTCAGAACTGAAATGGAAAAAAGAAATATTGTGGTCCCTATCTAGTGTATTGAGTGCTTGTGTGACGGCATTGGCGGGTTCTTTTTGAGCACACTTATAAAGAGGAACATTTCAAAATTTGCATGAGTTAACATTTTGATCTTCTTTTATCAGGAGGGGAGGTCCTTCCAACTTGCCTACCCTCCTTATTGGAAAAAATCCTGTTCATTTTAATCATCTGTGTAATAATTTTCCTACTCTTCATCATAATACATATGCTGTTGTTGCGAATCATATTGTTCATCTGGAGCTTCTTCGTCGTATGTGCTGGTGGTTTCTGCCATTCGTGCGTAGGATGTGTGCTTATTTTTCCATGTAGACACATGATTTTGTTAAGGTTTATGCTGATAGCTTGGCCTGGGCTTTGGTTTCATTCCCTGATAAGATTTTCTAAATATGCCAGTTCCCATCCATCTATTATTCAAAATATTTTGTTTAATCTGCTCAGTTATAGGGGCGTTCTTCAGTGGAATATTTATATTATTTGGATTCCATTTAGAGTCTGCAGTTTGGTTTCGACCCTCTACGGTGCTTTTCAGAACAATGTCGGCAGTACGGATCAAAAGGACAAAGGGGAGTGGAGTGGCCTGAACGTTCGCAATGATAGCAGATTTTGGCGTTATTGCGGAGGAAATTTTGTCTAGGTTGAAAGACAGGTGCTTGTTACTTTGCATAATTGTTGGAAGGTCTTCTTTGATAGCTTTGAGGGGGGTGCTGAAAATATTTGCGCTGGGGCAAATTTTGGAGCTTTGGAGTGAATGGAACAGCTTTTTGGAAATGTATATTCGCCTGAGGGACAACCATTTTGATCGGGTTATTCAATCTACCCTCCGACCTCTGTAAGAATTCCTGAATTTGGTCCGTGATGTCTAGATTAGGGTTGTAGAACTTCTTGAAATCTCGGCGAAATCTATCAGGTTTTTCAGGCAATAAAGTGCTAAGATGTAGGAATGCAGTGGCAGTGATCAATTTTTCGTCTGGTTGAAAAACGTCACCAAAATGAGAAAGAGTATCATAGAGTTCAGTGTATAGTTCTTGCAAAGAGAGAGCCACAGAACTAAGGGAACGGTTCTCCGCCCATTTAAAGTTTCTTACGCGTAACATAGCGTCAAGAGAAGAAAGAGGTTTGTCTGGGAATATCAGCGCCTTTATTTTGGTTGGGAGATAAGGGTTGGGAGATTGAAGATTTTTGGCTTCGCGTTCAAAAATTGTCTCACTTCAGAATCAGGATCGTTACTCACCTGATTCAACACCTGGGCCAACTTGGTTGCTTCAGTGACACAATGCTTGAGTTGAATGTTCTCACGGACATTTATTTCCCATGTATTTAAAGAGGGGCCAGTCCATCTACCGTTGACCCTGCCCGTGAGAAGCAATTCAGGTCTCGTGATTTGGGTAATCGTGGCAATAGGCTGAGACGTAGATTGGGGTGGAGTTTGAGCCGGAGTTTGAGCCGTATTTCGGGCTGTACCACCATTATTTTGTGTGCCATCATTGGGTGGCGTTTGAACGTCATCCGTGGTCATTATGTAAATATTTTTGTATATTGATTAACAAAAATTAGACCCCAAGATTACTTTACTTTAACTTTAAAGTGATGGCTATTTTATTTTATTTAAAATATTCAAAAGGGTGAATAAAAATGTATTTGAAAAATTATACTATTGAAAGTAGCCTTTAAAAAAATTAATGTGAGAAATGTTGCTAACCCTATGTGCCGACGCTCCGTGGAATTCCAGACTGGCAACCAGTGGTGTATTTCTTGAGAGCTTCTTTCACACCTTCTTGAGGTAACTTCAGAGCGAAGAGGACGCCACTTTCACACAGTGGGATTGCTGTGACCTTGATATTCTGATGCCTTTAGTTTTGGCGCAACGAAACACGTTTTCTTTTTAATATTTATTACAAATCCATACACCGGTTGCCTAAAATACAAATAAAAATGGAATCAATAAAAAAAACAAAAATAGATACAAAAATGAGATGTTACACAAAAAGGTATAAAGAAACTTATTATGGCAAAGCATTAGTAAAAATTTTCACAAATAAATTTTCCGACCAAAAATATTTTAAAAATAAATAGGCATATATGGCTCGACATTAAACGCTGGGTATTTTAAAGAACCCAAAAAGAATTTAAACGTGGTGGATTTAAAATTAAATAACATAGCAAAGACCATAACACACCAAAAAAATCACATAATCGATTTTTTTGTTAAAAATAATAAAAAAATAAACCTTATAAAATAACAATAAAATGAAATAACTTCATTTGTTGCAAAAGTGGTGTTAAAATATAATACACAACTTAAATTTATTAAAAACCCAAAAATAAATTACAAATAGTGAAATATATATACGTGATTCAAAAATAAATGGTAAGATACAAAGGTACAATCGCACGTGGAAAGTTTCATAAAAAAATCTCAAAAGTTATAGACACATCGCTCAAAAACTTATAAACCCTTCAAAAAAATTAAAGTATGGACATGGTGGAGATATGATTTCAACCGCCTTTAAAAATGTACATAAAAATCGAGGACCAGAATACCGGTCCTTTAAAACGCTGTTAACATAAATTACAAAACCCAGCATAACATGTCATACAGTATAAAAATAACCATTTTCGTACAGGGGGGATATACAAATTTCAACCACCTATAAAACACAAATTGAAACTACATTCTTAATTCACATAACACCCTCTCATATACGATGAGAAAAATGTTTAGAAATGTAAAAAAAAATTATAAATAAAATAAAAAACCATTTACCGATGAGGAAAATAATTTTCCCAGCCTTTAAATTTTAACAAACCAACGCCACTCATAGAAAACCTAAACACTGATCTGCGTTACTAATAAACCTACAAAAATTAAAAAAAATCGAAAAGATTTCCTCCAAAAACAGAAAGATTACATTCTCATTTTTTTCCAAAAAAAATCAAAAAAACACAATTTATTGCAACCCATGATAATTATATATATATATATATATATTATATACATATATAATATATAAATATTTCTATATATAAGTATATTATTATATATATATTATATATAATATATATTATATATATATATATATATATATATATATATTATAATATATATTATAATTATATATATATATATATTATATATATATATATATATTTATATAAATTTCTTTTCAAAAAGAAATTTACCTAATAACATTACCTCCTAAAAAAAAAAATACATTTCAAAGTTTAATAGATTTCTAAATTACTCCGTCCGATATTTAATACTTGGATCATCTCTTCTAGATAACCTCTTTCTTAAAAACTCTTAAAAGAAAATATAAGCAATAGCACAAATGAAAAATCAAAAACGGCTTGATTTTGTTACACTGAACCCAAAACAATTTTTCATAACCACTTAGAAATGTTATATGTAATACTATTTGTGGGTCAATAACACCTGCAAAATATAAATAGAAATTTAAACCCTCTGAAAAGAAAATACCACGACGATACGTATAAATTTATTATTTAATAACCTATCGGATATAAAAATTAAATATTTCAAATCAGTTCAAATAAAAATTCTCATGTCAGTAGGGCGTGCGCCTTCCTCCGAAAATCGCTAAACAAATAAATGTTTAGTTTATTTAGAGCGTAAGAAAATCAAAAAATAAAATAAAAAATATAGGTTTATATATAAAGAAAAATACTTTTGCTAAATTACAAGCAAAAGTAGTTATTAGGCTTCTTATTTGTATATAAATTACTTAATAAGAACATTAAAAATGGAATTTATCCACTTCCACATTCTTAACAAAAATAATAATAATAATAGAAGAGACTAAAATTTTGATAGTTAAAATAATAGGGAGTCTTCAAAAATAATAATAATATAATAATATAATACGCTACAAAACTGATAAATATTAAATTTTAGAAGTTTTCTTTGAATATCATAAGAAAGAATCTTCAGAAAAATTTAAAAACCTCATTGCGGGGATGCAGGGCAACTTCAATTCCGGAAAGCTCGCTCTTCTAAAATAAACTTTTTAGGTTTATTTGAGGGCTAATATTATATTTTTAAAAACTTCTCCCTTTTTTAATGTGTTAGAGAGCCGAAATATAATAATAATCAATAATAATAATATTATTTGAACACTTTCAAAACTCATCTTCTTAAAAGTAGTAATAATAAATACTGTTCAAAACTCAGTCATAACAATAATAGCTTAAAATGGAGCTACCCAAAAACGTTAGCTTCAATTAATTTTGAAGCTGTTTCTTTGGCTTCGTTGCCCGCTTCATAGAAATATGCCCAGGCCTGATATACTGCCCAAAAACTAAAATGCGGTATTTGATTTTTTTTCTAGCTGCCCCAGTGTGTATTGCTTTAAAGTTTTAGATAATAACGGATTTTAATGATATATAAAAAAGTAAATCTTACCAGCTGAAAATACAGAAAATATGGGATTTGGAGCGGGAACATGTATAAGGTTCTCACTAGAATCAAAAGTGATCCCCGTGAAAAATAACCGGCCTAAGAGAATGGAAGGAGTGAGAAGAAGGAGAGATGGTATTCCCTTAAAGTGGGGGAGAGTCTCAAAGATGATGCTAAAAGCTTACGTGGGGAAATAGATTGTTTAATTTTCTTGCAGAGTTTTCGTGAATACGACTTTTTAAAAAGTTTTTAATTTAAAAGAATATATCAATAGGGATCATGAAAGATGCATAAATCGTCGAACAAAACAAAGAAAAAGTACTAGAAATAGAAATTGTAAAATAGGTGAGCTGGAAACTCGAGAAGGACTTTATCTAAAAGAAAAGAAAAAAAGGGAGGGTGATAAAAACTCGTACGATGGCGATCGACCAATCCAAAAATTTAAAAGTCAAGGGGGTGGGGGAAATGTTTAGATATGAAATTTTTATTTTTTTATTTTTTTGAAAGTCTGGAAAAAATAGGCTAAGAAATAAAACGTGTGTTTTATCCTATCTTCTTTAATGAACGAAACCGTTCGGTAAAGAGATTCCCTGCCAGGAAAAGTTTCTGTCTTATGCGATTTTGGCAGACGGATTTGAGTAGATTGGATCTACTTCGAGATACACTGGTGGAGTGGTTTTAGGTATAATATATATTATATATTATATTATTATATATAATATTATATATTGAGTAATTTACAATAAAATAGGAATATTGCGGTTTTAATTTAGAATTTGTTCGAAAGATTATTGATGGAAGTGTTTGAAGTAGAGAATATTTTTTTTTTCTTTCAAATAAATAATACTGTAATGTCATTAAACATAAATCGAAATTATAATTCAAAAAAAATAGGAAACGCTTTTCGAAAATCAGTTTCTAAACCAGACTGTCCGAATCAAGATGGGATGGTCATTCATTGTTTCGAAGCTCTTTGAAAAAGAAAAATAATGAGAAAACTGTAAAGAAGAGAAAACGGTATTGAATGTTATAAAAATAGCAGCAATCACTCTATATACAGAGCGACAAACAATGCATAAAACCTTATTCACTCCGTATACAGAACGGCAATCCTCACTGTGTTTCAAGCTTAAGTTGATTGAGGAAAATATTATGGTATCTTCAGTGAATGAAGATTTTGAATATATTACTCGCTTGGTAGTTATTTAACATGTTATATCGGACTGAAGAGAATTGTTGATAGCAAGAAATAGGAAAAATTTCTTAAATATACAAATATTCTTCTTGTAAAAGTGTTGTTTTATTAAAGAATTTTCAACAAAGTAATGTCATTTTATAGAAAATATTTTCCTAAAAATATTTTTTTGATAAAAGAATTTATTATATTTTATCATGATAATTCCAATTAACTGCCAAGTTATTAAAAGTCTAAAAACTCTTGGTACCAAAAAAATACTCTACCCGCATTTAAATTATTATTTATTATTATTATTATTATTATTATTATTATTTCGTGTCAGATTTAATTTACCTTTCAGGTATTGATTGATCCATCCACCAATCGTGCTTATGGGGTTCGGTTCTTCAGGTATGGTGAATATCATGACGTTCTTGCAAGGAAGGAAGTGATATTGTCTGCAGGAGTTGTAAACACTCCTCAACTCTTGATGCTTTCAGGAATTGGTCCAAAAGATCACCTTCAAGATTTAAATGTAATATATATATATATATATTATATATATATTATTATATATATATATTATATATATATGTATAAAAAATATATATATATATATATATATAATATATATATATATATATATATATATATATATATATATATATATATATATAATATATAATATTAATAATATATATAGATATGATATAATACTAAATATATATATATATATATAATTATATTTATATATATATATATATATATATATACATATATTATATATATATAATAGTATAAAATAATATATATATATATATATATATAGATTTATATATATTATATATAATATATAATATATATATATATATAGTATATATAAACTACTTAACGCAGAATTTTTAAATAAGTAAGAAGTGTTAGAAAGTATAGTTATAGTTATAGTTTAATTTATGTATTATTATTCATTATTTAAATTATTAATATATTATCTATTATTATTATCAATATTATTATTATATTATTATTATTTTATATATTATTATTATTATATTATTATTATTATTATTATTATATTATTATTATTATTATTATCTATTATCTATTATTATTGTTATCTTTATTATTATTATATATTATTATTATTATTATTATTATTTATTATATTATTATATTATATTATTTTATATTATTATTATTATTAATTTTATTATTCATTATTATTATTATTTATTATTATTATATTATTTTATTATATTATTATTATTATATATTAATTATTATTATTTATTATTATTATTATCTTTATTATTATTATTATTATTATTATTTATTATTATTATTATTATTTATTATTATTATTATTATTAAATTATTATTATTATTATTATTATTATTATTATTATTATTATTATTATTATTATTATTATTATTATTATTATTATTATTATTATTATTATTATTATTATTATTATATTATTATTATAATTATTTATTATTATTTTATTATTTATTATTTTTATTATTATTATTATTTATTAATTTATTATTATTATTATTTTATTATTATTATTATTTATTATTATATATTATATATTTATTATAATTATTATTATTACTTATTATTATAATTATTTTATTATTATTATTTAAGCGAAGGTTTATGAGGTTTAGATAAAATTGAAAAAAATGAAAGATACGCTTCCATAAGAAGAAAACTCATTTCGATTATGATCGAGTGATATCGCTCTTTCCAAAGCTATATCTATTCCAATTGAAATTATTGCGATAGCCTCTTCTATCATCTGCAAGTATGGGTGGCGCAATGAGAGCCCTATCAATCGTCGAGAAAAGCTCATGCTTACTTCCTCCCTCAGTAGTAACAGTTGATATCGTAAATAACCATGATAACGTAACTTCTACTGCAAAAAAGAAAAAAAAAGAAAAAAAACAATCGGTCATTGTTTTAGAATGTGTTTTAAATAGAATGAAGCAATGATATTGTTTTGCTGAAGATAAGAGGTGTCTGTAATCTCGGTGTGGTATGATTTTAAACTATGGTTAAAAGGATAGATACCTAAAAACTAATACAATCGGGAGCAAGGGAGAAATATTTAAAAAAGAATACCAAAGAATTGCATCAAAAATAACATTTGAAATACTGTTTTTTTTAATGTTGTACCAATTTTCGTACTCAGATTCGGGTACTTTTATTTCTCTATTTCGATCCATCTTTCAAAAATTAGTGAGAGCCACCTTGGGAGCAGAATCGATAAATACTTGAAGCCAGAAAGAATATTTCTTTCTAAATTCTTAGTCAAATAAGAGTCGTATCATCTCACAACTGATACCGAACAATGTTTATGTTAAATTTTCACAGATCAATAAACCAATTAATAGAACTTGCGATTAATAGTATAACACCAAGAAAAGAATACAGAATATCACATATATTATATTTAGCTACAGAAAATTTATTATATTTAGATATGTTTATATATTTTGCATCGAGAGGGAGGTTTGTTAAATTACACTATATAATAAAAAAAATTAAGTAAATATTTATACAGTTCTGACAACAATGAAATGTAAGTCATAACAACTGACAAGTTATGGCTTGATTCCAAGGGTTGCATAAGTTCTATCACTCTTTAATTAAAAAAAATTAAGCTCACAACTGACAAAAACAATGCAATGTTAGCTTTATGGAGTTTGGTTTTCGGAAATGAAACAAATAAATGGTTGCTAATATGAATATCATAAGATAAGATCAATCTCTTTCTATATTGATTTTCCCATAAAAAATGAAGAGATGTTTTTTGATAAATTTGATAAAAGCAGAATTATTATTGATTATTATTATTTTATTAGTTTCTTACTATTGACCATTATTATTATTATTATTGTTACTGTTATCACTTTGTCAGTTATTTTTTTTAGTGTTAGTTTAATATTATTTTAATGTTATTACTGGTGTCATTGTTTATTAATAATATTTATAGACCCGCTGATGGGCCAAGGTTGAACCGAAGTGTTGTCATACCAAATAATAGTAGTAAGAAGACCGAGATCGACAACGAAAATGTTGCAACTTGAAGCTGCAAATGCAACATTTGCAGCATTTGACACTTGACGAGTCAAGGTTTGGGGTTTCTAAGGTCGGTGAGACCCTTTTTGTGGTCTGGAAGACAATTTTCGGAGTTTCTGAACCTGAACTCAGTGGCTTAGCCCACCAAAAGGGGCTTTTAGGCACCTTGAAAGTTTCAAATGATAGGTAGACCATTTCTGATGATTCCAATTGATTATCGAGGTGTTTTACCCCCAAATCAATGTTCAAAGCGTCTTTTACGCCTACTGAAAGTCTTCATAAATTGAAAAAGAATCGAAATAAAATTCTATAGTTTAATTTAATTTTTAATCGGTTGTATTATCAAATACATAGGATGGACAGAAACACGTTCATACGCTCACATGTACACCTTATTATGAATACATTTTCACTTACACAAATGTGCACATGCACATGTACACAATTTTACTTTACTTGTCCTTAAATAACATGCATAGATGCACACATGCACACTTGTGCAAACTCACTCATGTACACACTTATTTCCCCCCCCTCAGATTAGGGAATTAAAGATATCACTTAACCCTCAAACATTGTACCCCTACTGCAGGGAGTATCACCTCGTCGGAGCCGAGGTTTCAAGCACCTGCAACCTCGGAGGGGGTGATAGGCCCCAAAAGCAGGAAATTATCAATGACAAGATGGGAGAAAGCTAAAATGTAACTTGAAAACATGAGTCGGAGCATGAGTTGGCCGGAACATTAGCCGGAACCGGAACAGGAGCTGGAGCCGGAGCCGGAGCCGGAGCCGGAGCCGGAGCCGGAACAGGAGCCGGAGCCGGGTCTGGAAACGAGCATATAATAAGACATGTAAGGTATCTTTCTATATGTTTATGGAAACGTAGAACCTGATTTTGAGAGTTTCAAATTCCAAGATGGTATTTGGAGACTCCCGGGTGGAAGTGCCAGAGGAAAAAATGACAAAAAGGGGTACATGAAAGGAGAGATTAAAAGAGGATGCTGAAAGAAAGATGACGTAGAATGATTCTAAAGGAATCAGAATTTGTAGAACCCCACATGAGGTCGGGCGGAACTTCAAAAATAGGGTTTAACAAATAAAAATGAAATTTTGATGGGATATTTAGCTGATAATAAATAATGAACACAATTGGGGTTTATTTTTTACAATATATGGCTCCCATTAGCTTGTTAGTTATAACGACTCTTAACTAATAATTTTTTAGCCATAATTCTTTCTGCCTATCTTTCTTAATACATTGTATATCTTTGCCAAACCAAACTTAACTTCTTAACATACTATTGTAACACACACATACACAGACACGCGCACATAGGTTCAACCAATCTTTCTTAAAACCTTGTGTATCTTACCATAGTCAAACAAGGACTTGAAACCTCGACTCTGACGAGGTGACACTTCCTCTGGTAGGGGTACCAAGTTTGACTAGGATACTATATCTCCAAGTTCCCTAAATTGAGGGGAAGTAAATGTATGTATGTATGTATGTATGTATGTATGTATGTATGTATGTATGTATGTATGTATGTATGTATGTATGTATGTATGTATGTATGTATGTATGTATGTTAAATTTATTATTTATGTATTTTTATGTATGTATGTAAGTATGTATGTATGATTTATGTATGTATGTATGTATGTATGTATGTTTGTATGTATGTATGTATGTATGTATGTACTGTATGTATGTATGATAATGTATGTATGTATGTATTTTCCTATGTATGTATGCAACTAAGTATGTATGTATGTATGTATGTATGTATGTATGTATGTATGTATGTATGTATGTATGTATGTATGTATGTATGTATGTATGTATGTATGTATGTTATCTAAGGGCAACTAAAATAAAACAATATTAAATAAGATATGCACATTTCCATCAACTTATGTGAACGTGTGTACCTAATAAGGTGTACATTTTCTGCGTCAGAACTTGTACGTTTCTGTCAATCCAGGGTGCATGATACTATATTTTTTTTTTACAGTTAATCACCACCACTTCACGGGCAAAGCCTATTCAAGGAGGGGTGTAGAACTCTCAAAAGTTCACACTAACGCAAATACGCAAATCGAGCACAGACGCGGGCTTAAAGTGAGAGAGATTAAATTGTGTAGGAAACACAGAGATGGAAAGAGATTCCACAGAACAGAGGTGGCAGAAAAGGGAAGCGCCGCAGCGAACTAGTCTGGAGTTGCTAATATCACCACAAAATCATGTGCCGACACAGCCACCCTTGTGTTTACGAGGGCGTCTTAAAGGAAGGTGCCACGCGAGTGGAAAGTTTCCCTCGAGCACTTGCCGCTGTGGTACCTAAAGAAAGAGATAAAGCACCAACATCGCGCCCGCAAAGATAGAGGTCATATGAACTAGAAAGTACAGGATAGTTTATAACCCTGTTAGCCTTTGACTCGACCCTACCAAAAGCCGGGTGAAAACCTGAGTCCCCCAGATATGAGAGCAGGTACTCCATACAAGGCGGATGAGACCCTGGTATGACTTGAGAAACTATGAAGAGAAAAACACTTAGTCTCGCAGTCATGAAGCCGAAACATCAACTTTGCTTATCTACTGATATGCAGGCTCGACACTCTCATCACTAGACATTACCAACATCGTAGATTGATTGACAGGCATATTCTTTACCGAGAAATTCTTTCTATGAGCCTCTTAGTATACGCTAGAGACGAATAGATCTTATTAATATGTCAAACAGAGAGACGATATTCCCGAGAAATCCAGTACGAGATATAAGAACTGCCGAAATAATTGTTAGAAAGGTGTCTTTAGAGAGGGAAGAATTTAGTAGAAGTTGGTTTTTTTTAGGCAGAAAATTGAAAGATTTCAACGCTAAACGTGTGGTTGAAAGACTGGGAGCGCTCAGGCTTACTTGCAAATCCGCGAGAATCGAAGAAAAATTTATGATATCTACTCAAGACGATATGAATGCACGGTGCGGACTTGAAGAATAAAAATTGGAGGTTCTCGCACAGGAGAATTAGATTGTGTATATATGATATTACTAGCGGAGATTCGAGAGGGCAATATCATGAGAAAAGTAAATTGTAATGAAATGTATCACTTGGTTAATTCCAATTTGTATTATGGAAGAGTTATGAAGAATTAAAGAATGAGGGCAAAGTATAGATGGAGTTGAAGAAAGTGAGATAAAAGAGTAGAATGATGGGGAGCGGTAAGAGCAGTGAGAAGTCCAACTATCTCGCGCTATTAATTATTGAACGGGTGGAATATTTAAGTTAGTTTTTATTGATGAGAGAATCTGAAAGATTTGCTCTCACACGAATTTAGGTTAAAGGAATATTATAATGATATATAGGGAAAGAAATAAGAAGGGAGTAGGTAGAGTATAAGAAAGAATGCACCTGGGATGTAATTGACCACGGTGATTAGAACGTCACTAAAAGAGTAAGGAAGATACCGATAAGTTTTGTTGTGAGTGAGGCGATAGTTCCTACTCACACACAGCCGGAATATATGTAGAAGTTACTTAGGTTGAAATGGAAGGCACTCTTAGCATTAAAGATTAGCGCACGCAAAAGAGCAACTGCAAAGGAAAGGTATTACCTCATGTCCGAAGTGATGATGGGGTTTAAGCTATGATATTTAGGAGGAAGCTATATATGGGTTTATGCGCATGTGCGAAGTTACCACAGGGATCACATATGCTATTGTGGATATATCTCAAGAAGCGCATGCACACCGAAAGCTTCGGTGACGCATAGAGTCCCCCCTAGGTAGAATTCGCTACGTGGGCTTGTGGCAAAATTTAAACCAAAAATCTGTTTACACTTGTAGGAAAGTATATCACACAGTAGAGTGGCTCGATGAGCTATCCGAAAGCACACGTAAAATGGCGGATACTGAGGATATATAGGTAGAGGGCGGTCGAACCACTTACCAGATGGTGGTCCTAAGTAGAAACTGGTGTGAAGGTTTATCAAAGAATGCCTGTAGATAGAAATTACATGTATTAGTAAGCTATATGTTAGTTAAGCTTAATTTAGATGTAGGGTATAAGAACGATTGGTACGTTGGGATCAAGAGACTTGGATTGCACCTTTTATTTTAGACTTTGGAATTAAAGGTAGTTAGGACATATGCGCCATATCGTGCGAGGAGCTACTGATAGGGAAAAGTGATGACTATTTTCATAGTTAATGGAGAGGCATAGGAATATAGTTGAACGACGTGGTTGAGAGTTGGGCGCAAAGGTAAGAAGCTTTGATTTAAAGAAAACAAGCAGACGTACACCTCGTAAAGAAATAGGGCGAGATATGCCATCACCCGGTATTACGGGACCAGCTTCGTGTCCTTCTATTAATCGGTATCATGATAGAGTATCAAGGTGAGACTTATGGGCAGGCTGAAGAAATCATAAAATAGAAATCAATGCATGACAAAAGGTGAGATTAGGACACGGTGAGTCAAGAGATAGGAGTAGGGAGAGGTTTATGCAAGAAAATTGCCAGAATCGTGCCAGTTTGGGTTTAGAGGAAAATAGAGGAGGCCGATTGGAATGAATTGGATCACTGTTCAGTTGGGATGTAAGCTTAAATCTGAAGGAAGGACCATGAAGGATGGAAAATGAAGGAAGGAGTATGAGTAGGAGTAAGGATGTGAATTGCTTGGTTGAAAGGGAATTAACAGAGAATAATTTTAGGCGACTAAAGGGAGCGACGCCCAAGTGCTTTAATCGCTGGATTGAAACAATAAAGGAGTAGGAAAATAACCCCTAGGAGGGATGGTAGAAGCGAACTTTCCGATTTGTTATGTCTTGGCAGCTACGCCTGATGCCTACAAGATACAAAGTAGGCATGAGATATGACGTCGATGTACGGTTTAGTTTCAAGCTTATGGGAAAAATTTAAATGCGAGAGTGTAAATAGAATTTTGGAAACCCCGAAAGCATGTTTAAGGAAGCCAATAATCAACCCTATACATTGCGAGATGCCATATGTTGAAGGTTCCGTTGCAGTAATTTACACTTGTAATAAAGCTAACATAGTGGTGAATTTTTTTCGAAATGCCGAAGAAGTTTATCCATTAAGGATATAAAATGTATATAATATATATATGTAATGCTTATATAAATATAATATTATATATATATGTAACCTGGCTAACTATTCTAATTTCTAAGATTTGCGTTCATGATTCTATCTGTTATTTAATTTGTTCCTCAGTATAGTTTATCATTGTTATAGATGACACTACTGCCCCCAGTCAATATAACTAGAAAGGAAGGTTGTATATATAGATTTATAGATTGTAATGTATGATATTAATATCACTTAAAAAGCATATATTAATAATATATGATAAAAGAATAATAAACTAAGTAATATTACTTTATTATTTTCTCCTAATCATCCCACCCGACCACCAAATATTATATAGAGATCACATTGTCTACTCGCCTATATTATTATTGCGATTCCTTTATCCATAAGATATATATTATATATATATATTATGAGTACCGGTAACGTATCATGTATAATAAGTGGATCTTACTTCCATGTATATGTACGTTAAATTAAATTTAAAAAAAAAAATAATAATAAAAAATTAGAACAGCTTCCATTGTTCCCTTTGTCTTTGTTATGAAATGTATTATACATATGTATTTATAATATGTATATATATTGTAATATATATCTTAATTATAGCTTTATAATACATATATAATATATAATATAGTTATATTAATATATTTATATATATAATAATAAATATATATATAATTATGTTAAAAGTCGTATATGTGTTATTATTATGTATAATATATTATATATAATATGTATATGTTTCATATATAATATAATATTATTATGATATATATTTTTATATGAATAATTTTACCGATACTTTATATAGAAATTATTAATAATATTATATTATATATTATATAACATAAACATATGTTAAAATTCTTATATGTGATATCTATAATTATATAGAGTATATATTATATTATATATTATATATATATTATTATTATTATTATTTTACAAACACTTATCCCGCTTAAGCGTAAGGTTAAGTTGGTATTATCGTTAAGCAGCATTCTACCTTATTTTAACTATTTACCTTTCATCTCTAAGCCCCCAACTCCAGCCATACCTCCATAATAATCATATCTTCTCAGCCAACACTACCCTACCTTCCTCCCACCCTCATCCCCTCTCTCTCTCAGCATTTCCTTTATTAACCATCTCACAATCCACCTTCTTCTTGTTCTTCACTCCTTCTCTTTCTTTCCTATTCCCCTCCGATATATAGCCTTCCCTCAAAATACTCTTACCTATAACAGCCCCTTGATCCTCCATATTCTCCTCAAGTAATGTTCACAAACCATTCTTTAACTAGTTTCCCTTCTACCTGACTTCTCAAATCATAAAACCTCTAATTCTGCAATCACATCTTACTCTTCTTTATCACCCTATTCCTAATATTCTCCCTTCTGCTAACCCCACAATCCCCTAAATACTCTCAGTCTTCATCTAACTCATATTAATCTCAAAACACTTGCCAATACTTTCTATTCCTGCTGAACCTATGACTATTTTTTTCAACCCCCATTGAGTTAATTAATCACACCTCACATATTATATTAGTAACGCAATGGTAATAATAACACAATATTTTTCAAAATAACTAATACTTATCTTATAGGTTATTATGTGAATTAATCTCCACCCCCTGTATCTCCATAATCCCTTCTAGACTACAAACTCTAATGCTCTCATATTTCTCTTCTTCCACTCTGTGATTTAATTCTCTATCTCTATTCATCAACCCTCCTTCTAATACCCAAAATTCCATCTCCTAAAATTATATGAATAAATCCATAATTACTTATCTTCTAATACTATACACCTTATAAAACTCTAATGCTTCATAAATCTCTATAGATAACAATCTATACTTTTACAATTCGCTAATTCTATCTAATTCCTCAATCATTATAAAAACACTTAACACATTTACTCTTACCTGGATATTTATTCTTTATATTAAGACCCTTTTGGTTCACATTCACTCTTCTTCAATACGTCCTTCTACCTCAATAAATATACTAACATAAGGCCTTCTTGAATTCTTTCTAAACTTAAGGCTAATAAAGTATTTCATACTCACTGAAAGCAAATAGTATATGATTCATCATTCTCTCAATATACTATCCATCCCCTAATCCATTCAATTTCAACCCCTCTCCCATCCCTTTCATCATTCTTAACTAGCAGACACTTCTACTAATTAAAATAAATTTGAAAAGCCACGTGACATATTTACAAATCTCTCTGTCATAACATACTAACTAAATTCTCTCTCATACTCCCAATACAATTCATCACTCTCCCCTTAAATAACTATTCAACTTAATACCTCATCAACATCATTTCTAGCTTAAACCTAATAACGTAATTAAGCTATTCATACTTAGATTATAATACTCATTTACTCTAGTTTTATACCCTCCTAATAAATTACCATATTTCATCCAGCACCTTTCCTATAATTCACCCTCTCCAACTTCTTCACTACTAATCAATTATTGTCATTTCAATACCAATTGATTTAAAAATAAACATACTCAAATTGCACTTTCCTTTCCTTAATTCTATTACCTTTCTCATACAAGCATCAGTTCATAATGTATAATAATATTGATACCACCTACAAACTCCCCCTTTCCTCAATCCCATACAATTCTCTCCTTTGTTCTTTCCCCCATTTTCTCTCCTCCGTGAATAAATCTTTCATGCCCCTCAAATAACTCATATATTTTGTATAGACTATATTAAAATTTCGGGAAAGTTTACATAAATAATACTATAAATAAATAACATTACCCTATCTTTAATTCCCAACCACTCCTATACCTAATATCCCCTTCCTCCATTTTATAATATACATAAGTTTAGAAGTGTTTGATATAAAATCTACTGAGAACATTATTGGGATAGTTTTAATCCTACTTCCTAAACTAATAATAATAATTATATATGTGACATAATCACATATTACAAGCCATCCCCTAACCTCAATCTCTTTATAACTCTATACCTAATATCTGTAACATTTCTCTACATTTAACTCACACCATTACTAACTGGGTACTCTTTCCTTTTTTCCTTTAGTTAACGCCTATATAATAATAATAAATTTCTTATCCAATATTTGATATATTCCATGTAATCCCCTTTCCTATTTACCCCATCATATCCCCCCCCACCCTTCACCCTAATTCTTAAGTAAATCCTCCTCTATCTCTAACCCAACCCATTTACTATTCAAATATAATCCTCATCTATAATATATTCCCCCTCAATCTTTTATCCTCACCCTTAAATCTTACCCTCAAAATCCTAATCTATATTCCTTCTCCTCCTCCCTTAACCCTCTCCCCTAACCTCTCCATCTTCTTCCTTTTTATATTTAATATTCTTTCCAGAAATATCTTTCTCCCGTGATTTCTCAAATTTCTCTGTTACACTTTTCTATACAACTCCATTCATTATTTTGCATTTCTCTACTTCCTCCCTAACTCCTCACTGGCTCCTCAATCTTATTGTCTTATCCTACGACTGAACCCTTCTATATTATCCTCCAGCTTTCCCTTTCTCCTAATTCTACCTCAACCATTCACATTAAACCTACTTTTTTCTTTTATCACCTATACTTCTTTTTCTAAACACTCTACTTCCACTCATTCCACTTTTTCCTATTCCTTTATCTAACTTTGCTCCCACATATATACTTTACTCCACAATAATCCTTCTGGCCTCTCACAAATTAGTCTCTTAAATCTCATCCACTCCTCTCTCCTCCAAAATCTTCAACCTTTAAATTTTCTCTCGTCCACTCTCACGTACCTCATCATACACTATTATTCCTCCATTACCCCTTCCTAAAACTTCCCTCTTACACTATTATGCTCATCATACTAATTTTCCACTCAATTTTATTGTACTCTAGATTTCTCCTTCTTTTTCTCTTTCCTTAAATTAAAAATTTCACTGTTAAGCAAAATTACTTTATAAATAAACTAAAGCATATAAACCTACCAAACTATAATAAAATATATAATATATATATATATATTAAATATATAATATTTATATATATTATATATTATATATATTAATATATTATAATATATATTAATAACAAATATAATATAATATATAATTATTAATATAATAATATAAAATTATAATATAATAATATAATATTAATTAATATATTATAATTATATTATAATATATCTATATATATAAATATATTATTAAATATAAGATATTATATATATATTAATATTAATATAGATTTTATATTCTATTAAAGTTTATTTATATTGTATGAACGCAGAAATAAATATAAAGTTATTTATTTTTTTACATATATTGTTATTATTATGGATTATACTAACTCAATAAATTACTAATTCAGGTATGAAATAAAACTGCATCATAAAAAAATTTAATTTTAAATACAAAAATAAAAATGAAATAAAATACGTAAATTTATAATATCGTTACTTTTTAAAGCATTGTACAACTTTGCAGCTCCCGGGACACCAGTGCTCAAAATATATCCAGTCTCTGAGTATTATTTATTCTCAATGCATTGATTCAAAAATCTTACTCCAAAAATACAAGTGAAAAAAAATCTGTCTACTTGCAAATATATATCCATATTAGTGAAATAGGTTCGAATAATTATTTACATGTCAATTCGTCGATCCTATATATGAAATTAGTTTTGTGTAAGTTTGCTGCATAACCTCACGATCCAATACTTAAAGTTATAGTGTTTTAGGTGATTATATGTACCCTTTAGTCAGTTCTCAGTTGATTATGTTTTGTCATATATGTCTAATATCTACAGAATTCTAATATTATTAATAATATAGTATAATATATATAATTATAATAATTATATATATTATATATATATATATTAATTATAATATATATATTATATAATATATATTATACGCTATATAAATATAATATATATATAAATATAATAATTATATATATTAAATATATATATATAATATATAAATAATATATAATATATATATAATTAATATGACATCTCGTCTATAAGTAGGTGTTAATCCCTTTCGGCCCAGAGGGCTACAACCATAATCCAACCTAATCACATAAAACCCCTAGCCATTCATCTACTTAATATTTAATGAATCTTTCTTCTTGCCCTCTTGCACAAAAACTCCATACATAATTCTCTTCAACTCCAGGCATTCTACTTATACGTCTCCACATAGCACTCGTAAGTTGATTCCTCACCACACTCTACCCACTTATAACATCACGTATACCCAAAGATTAATAAATTTAATAAACCATCTTTAATCTACCATACTATAATGACCAAACCATACTCAACGGACTTTCTAATTTTATCTTCTCATTACCTACTCATTTTTCATACACAAAACTCACTACCCAACTCCTAATACGTTCATTCCCAATTTTTATCAATTCTTCACCACCGTAACAACCCTAAGATGTTCTCATATACTGAACACATTGCAAAAATACTTTATATATCAGTTCCAATTCCTTCTTATATTCACAGGATCCATTATATCTCATGCTTTGCCATATAAATATATATCAACATTAATAACAGTCATAACAACATTAACCTTAATAAAATGTTAAGACTATATACGCACTTAAAGATTTAAATGTATCCCTTATACAGCTTAACCAAAACTATATATATTTAACATTTTAAAGCCACCTCCTTGCTATTCACAACTTTCCTACTATACACTAACTAGCATCAATACCGCATCCTTTACTTCAATTCAACTAATAATTCCTAACAATAGTTATTACTTCAAGCCACTATTTTATATAGCTTCTAACTCATCTATAACATAACTTCACATCGAGGAAAATTTTTTCCACTCACACCCATAACCTTACTCTTATCACGTTTCCTTACAAAACTCTCTCCTTTATACTATAGTTATAATTTATACTTAGAACTTTTCTTGAATGCATTACCACATTTCTATTGAGAAGGTTTCTTTCGCCATCTTTTCAGGCCCTCTCATAACTTCTCTTTCCAACTCTTTCACTCCTAACTTAATTAACCGTTATGATCAAACTTACATGTATTACAATGGTAATATTTAAAACACGTCCCAATTATCTATTTTTCCAACCTCCGTTTACTTGCTTGCTTTTCAAATACCGTGTATCTGGATAAGTCAGCTTCTAAAATTGCTCTAGTTTTGGGTTTCTCCCAAACTCTTCTGAAATTCAATATATATATACTATATATATATAATATATATATATACTATTTCCTATATATAATATAGTATATATATAATATATATATAATATATATAACTAAGTATATATATATATATATATATATATATATAATTATACTATTATAATATATTATATATAATATATATAATATATAAAAAATATATATATATATATTTAACATAAAATATTATATATATAAATATATATAATATATATATATATATATATATATATATATATATATACTATATATATATATAGTAATAATATAATATAATATATATATATATATACAAAACGTGGGCATGATCTGTACTTCGTTACTCCGTTTACAAATGCGA
>JABUQX010090271.1:10000-12500 GCA_015478945.1 Trachelipus rathkii | reverse complement strand
TGCATTCTCTATATAAGTCTCCAAAGCTCCTATTCCTTTTGAAATAACATAGGAATAAATATCTCGAGATGCACCAACCCATTCTTCAGCATATTCAGGCTCTATAGATTGCATTTTCTCATGCCAAAGAGAAGTAAATGTATCAACATCAGTTGTCGTCAGCAAGTTGCTATACATTCTATTATAAGGTTTTCCCCATACTTCAGTGTAAATTTTATAAAACAAACCATAGGCTAGATGTATTAATTCGTCAAGTATGTCGACATTGTCAAGATGCATTAATATTTCTTCTTTTATTTTTAACAAGGTTGTAATATTCTCATGCGAATGTAAACAGAACCCTATTCTTGTACGTATGAATGTGTTAGCTGAGTAAGGTTTCCAGTAATTACGTACATCAATACTTTTAACACTATCGTAATATGAGAAAACAACATCTATTCTATTAATACCCCTCTCGCCTTCGTTTCTAATGGATATTTCACTATGACTCGATGTATCAGATATCACATACTCAGCCTTTACCCATTCTTCCACGATGTCAATAATACGGAGGAATTCTTCAACAGAAATGAACAAAGGTGTATCATGTACACCTACCGTAGGAATACAGGCTATGTAACGATCACCATTAGGTTTACGAATAAATAAAAAAGATACAGCTTCGGGGATAACAAAGGTCCTCGTAAATATGTCGTTAACAAGTTTGGTTTGTTTTATAAAATTTACACTGAAGTATGGGGAAAACCTTATAATAGAATGTATAGCAACTTGCTGACGACAACTGATGTTGATACCTTTACTTCTCTTTGGCATGAGAAAATGCAATCTATAGAGCCTGAATATGCTGAAGAATGGGTTGGTGCATCTCGAGATATTTATTCCTATGTTATTTCAAAAGGAATAGGAGCTTTGGAGACTTATATAGAGAATGCACAGTTTCAACTTCATCCCATGTGTTCTGCGCAAATGTATTAATATAAGTATTATATATATATATATATATATATATATATATATATTTATAAATATATATATAATTATAATTATAATATATTAGATATATATATATATATAGAAAAACTTGTGTTCTGTAATATTTTAAAGATATCTGTATGTAAACAACATTGTATAATATAATATAATATATTATATATATATTATATTATATATTATAATAAATATTTAATATATATATATATATATATATATATATATATTATATATATATATATATATATATATATATATATATATATATATAGTATATATTAAACAAACTTGTGTGTGTGTGTGTTCTGTAATATTTTAAAAATACCTTTATGTAAACAATATATGTATATATATAATTATATATATATAATATATATATATATATATATATATATATATATTATATATAATATATATATATATATATATATATATATATATATATATATATATATATATTTCTTTATATTTAAATAATGCACTTTTTCAGTAAAATTATTTTTTAAAAAAATCTTGTTTTACCTCATCCTCTTACTATGCTAAGTTCATACATAAGAACTTATTTTTATTTTATGTTTATGCAAAAAATTATTATTATTATGCTGTGTTTATGTAGGAGAGAGAGAGAAAAAAAAAACATGGTGTATATGATGAAATGTTTAAGTTTGTAAAAGAAAAATGAGGGTTATATATATTTTTATTAATAATAAGTATGGTAAAGCAGTAAAACAGTAAAACACGAAGGGGGGTGAGGGTGGGTGGGGACCCCTGGTGGCTGTTTGCTGTAGTGTCTTACTGCCTTATTGCTTTATGGTCCCTAAAATCATGTTTTTCGTGAAAATTTGACAACTTTTTTTTCTAGAAACAATGTTTTTTAAAAAATGTTTTTCAAAAATAAAAATGTTTTTCAGAAAAACAAAAATGTTTTTCATCAAAAGAAAATGTTTTTCAAAAAACAAAAATGTTTTCTATAAAACAAAAATGTTTTTCAAAAAAAAAAATGTTTTCAAAAACCATTGTATTTAATACATGAAAATATAAATCTTATCCTTCAATATGAAAATTTAACTTTAACTTTAACTTTAGTAATGAAACAGGTTTTCTATAAATAAAAATGAAACAGCTTTTCTATAAATAAAATACCTCAGTTTGAAATAAAAATGTAAGACTGTGGTGTATACGAACTCTAACAAAATATACTCTTCTTCTTTCTGAATCTTCGACTACTTCTTCTTCTTTCTTTTCTTCTTCTTCTTCTTCTTCTGACGTCGATTCTCCTGAAGAGTTCTCCTCTACAACTTTCCTAACATCCAAAATGTGTCGCGCCATTCCATCAACGTCCAAATTATTTTTTGAAGTTATCTTTGTAACAGTTCCTTTATTCCACCTGGTAGTACAATCATTATTTATTCCAGGCTTTACCCAAACTTTTTCTCCAACTTCAAACCCGCAAAGTTGAGGCATCAAAGCTGATGTATCAAAGTTGAGGCATCAAAATATTGAGTGT
>JABUQX010090270.1:0-24673 GCA_015478945.1 Trachelipus rathkii | reverse complement strand
TTCTTTTATTTTTTACAATGTTGTAATATTCTCATGCGAATGTAAACAGAACCCTATTCTTGAACGTATGAATTTGTTAGCTGAGTAAGGTTTCCATTAATTACGTACATCAATACTTTTAACACTATCGCTATATGAGAAAACAAATTCTATTACTATTTAGACCGTGAGGGGAAGAGTTAAAAGCTTTTTTTGTTCTTGACTCTCGATGTATCAGATATTCACATACTCAACCTTATTACCCATTCTTTCACGGTCTCAATAATACGGAGGAATTCTTCAACAGAAATGAAAGGTGTATCATGTACACCTGCCGTAGGATACAGGCAATGTAACGATCACAATTAGGTTACGAGTAAATATAAAAGATACAGCGTCGGGTAATACAAAGGTCCTCGTAAATAAAGATATTCGTTAACAAGTTTGGGAGTGTGAAGAGAGGCCATGGTGTTAGCTCAGTTGGAAAAATCGTACTGAAGAAACTTATGTATATTAAACAGTCTCCAAACTCTATAGCATAATATATTTTACAACAATCTCGGACAAGTAACAAGATTTACAAGCATAACCTCTCTTATCAACACAAGAAAGTCATATAACTCACGCCTCACACTTTTGTCTTACAATGAACGCCAATATATATCGGTGTGTGGATTAGGGTTACAAACTACTGATATATATGTATAACAAAAGAGGTCTCCATATTCATAATTGAACTCGTTTCGAGATAGTGATCTTTACAAAAAAAAAAAAAAAAAAAACACGATATTAAAATGAAACAAACACATTATAATAATAATAATAATCCGTTGCTATAATATATATATTATATATAATTATTTAATTAATAACTATATATAATATATATATATATATATATATACTATTATATATATAATATATATATATATAATTATATACGATATAAATATTATATATATATATTATATAATATATTATAATTTATATATTATATATTTATATCATATATATGTATTTATATTAATATATATATATATATATATATATATATATATACTATTATTTATATATATAATATATATTATATATATATATATATATATATATATAATTATATATTATTTATATATATATATATATTTAATGCTTCCTTACATGCAATGCAGGACTTACGAGACTTTCATTAGATTTAATCGGTCCAGTCCTTTACACAAATGCAATTTATCTTCGTTATTAGATCTAATATTTTTTTCAATTCCTCAACTCCATCCCAGAGTACATACGATGCAAGTTCCTCCCTCGACACTAATCATATGCTTTTGGGTCAGGATCATTCACGTAAAGAATTCTATAAGCTGACGACTAAGTAAATAAATATCTAATATATAGTAAGAACTGATTATTTATTTATTTATTCTTCAGGTAACAGTTTTTTAAATGTATAATATGACCGTCGTATAAAATGATAAGATGGGGTTGCACGTAACATATCGTAGCATTTTCTGTTTTTATACCGTACTTGTTTTTAACATTTTGCTCTTGACCTCGACCACATATATTTATATTGGATGTGCCTCCTAATATAGAACCATATAATTGTAGTGGTTAAGGACTAGTCCTGTATCTTCGCGTCTATGCCATATTCTAATTTCCATAATATTCGTATCTAGATATTTAGAGAAGGTTTAAGAAGTAAGTTGTACGTTTATCATACATTGATCTCGCACCCCACAGAAAGTGTGTTCTACACTTTACCAGTGATTAAGTATGGCTTGACGTGTAAGTGTCTATTCACCACGAAGCATTGGTTACACAAAGATCAATTCGTCGGACTCATAAAAACACGTCTATTATATTCTGAGATTGGTCACTACATGTGAAGTAGGTAAAACACGTCGGCTTTCTTGATAATAAGAAAGGATTACAATCGAACTTTCGAATATGTGATTTCTCAATGCACAATGAGTTACGTATAGAGGTGTATTGTATCAAGACGAACCTTGATCTAACGTAGTAGGAGAAATACATCATTGGGAAATACGAACACTTTATAAAAGCAGCAGCGACAACCTTACTACCCAGAACGTTCAAAATCTATAAACGACTATGACGAAAAATGAAAGTTTCGAGAGAAAGAATATTGTATTATTGACTGGAACAAAGCACAAGTTAAGAGAATAGAGAATATGTTGCAAACCGATCACGGAAAGTTAGTAGTTCAACCAACCACAGAGTAGGGGCAAATATATAGATAACGGATACTTCCAACATGAAAATAGCATCTCAACGAGAGAGTCTGTACGCAGAGAGAGGAGAGAGCCTTATTATTATGATATATTAGTATAATATATATATATTAAATACTCAAACTTACAATAATAGAAGTTTAGTAGATGTTGAAGAATATTATATTTAGAGATGAATAATAAATATATAGGTATATTATCTAATTTTTTAAAAATTACTCTCAACATATTTCAGGAATAAATATTTATAAATAGATATATTAATTGAATATATATAGTATATATTATAATAATAATATCATTATATATAATTAGTATATTATACATATAATAATAGTATATATATAATATATATATATATATTAATTATATTATAATATATATATTATACTTATATATTATATATATATATATATATATTAATAATAATAATATATATTATATTATACAATAAAAACTATGTATATAAATAGGACTAGCCCCTGCGACCCGCGTTACTCCGTCTCACACACACCTAAATCACGACACACCATTCACACGTGTTTTGATTGCACGTATGCTTTGATTTCATCAAATGTGAGGACAATACAAAACGTTGAGTGTTATCTACATCTTGAGTGATAGTGTTGATGAGTAGCTGTCTACTGATGATGTTTTTGCGCCCCGCAGACTTCTCTGAATGACGTTGATAGGTCGGCTATCCATACAACTGCTGTCGTTCTCTATCTATGTACATGTTATTATTTACCCGTACTCTATATATATACTATATATATATTATAATATTATTATATTATTATAATTATATATATATTGTTTATATATATATAATATATATATATATATATTATATACTATTATAATTTAATATATATATATATTAAATATATAAATTAATATATTATATATATTATATATTAATTATATAATATTATTATATATATATATATAATAATTATATTAAAGATTATATATTATATTAGATGTAAAGACTGATGCTGATTCTATTTCCATGTTGGACATATCCGTCCTCTATATTTGCCCTACTCTGTGATTGGTTGAAAACTTAATCTTATACCTTTCGTGAGTTTGGTTGATAATATTTTCACCGTTATCTTATATGAACTTATGTTGATTTATAGTGTTCAGTATATACATTATCTTTCTCTCGGAAATGTTATTTTATCAGTCATAGTCGTTTTTTAGATGTAATTTGTGACTACGTTTAAGGTATAGATAAGGTTGTGGTTGTCTATGATTATTTAAAAGTATTGTTTTCATTTTCATTGAATTGTATTTCCTTACAGTTTAGGAAAGGTTCGTCTTTGATAAATTACACCTTCTCATTAGTTATACTTGTGCATTGAGGAATTCAAATATTCCGAAAAGTGATGATACTTATTCTTTATATTATACATTTTTAATAGCCGAGCTGGTTTTACTACTTCAGATGTAGTGACCAATATGATATAAACAAGAGCGTGTTTTTATGAAGTCCAAGCTCGAATTATTCTTTTGTGTTGTTTGCTCCACATGTTCTAGTACAGGAATGGATGCATGTGACAGTGCGAAATCGATTATTTCAATGTCAACTCATCTCCTAGTTGTGTATATAAATTCTAGACTCTCGCGGAAGAATACGTTATCTAATCGATAAGGGCTTTTCTTGACATGGATATTAATTCATTATGTTTTCTAAATATTTAATAATATCTCATAGGACTCTACCCTTTTTCCGAACTCATACCAGATTCTGAAATTTTTCGTTTGGTACATGAGCAATAATGCCAATATGTTCAGTTTCCCAAAACTTATCTAAACAAATATCTTCACCATTATGAGGTGCGTACTGGCAAATTTACTGACTGTGATGCAATGATAATAAAAAAGTTATATTCTTCCCATCTATTTTTTGAGAACAAGTCTTTCTTGGACAGACTAAAAAAATAGGAAAATCACATTTTTAATTTTACAATTACCAATAAGTTTAATATTTTTTCTGCATCATATATAATTAAGCATGATGCACATTTTTGAATTTAGTTTTTTTTTTTTTTTTTAAAAACTATTATTTGCTACAAGTGCGGATTTTTTTTTACAGTGTGAGCTATTAAACCTGAACTTAGTGGATGCCCGTGAATAGTTGCATCATGTAAAAAAAATGGTACTATCTTCCCCAATACTATATATAATAATGCACTCACAAAGAAACCAACCCTGAAAAACACTCTCTCCACTTCCAACTAAAATTGAACAAAATAAAAAAAGTCATCAATTTTTTTTCTTTTGAATTTGGCATAAATGGACTCTCCCCTTTGTATTGAAGTATAATATCATAGGTATATTAGCAAATAAACAATAGTTTCAGCAACTAATTGCTTTTTAACATCTGATTCGAAATGTTTAGTTAACCTTATTACTTGTGGCTATTAGTCTTTGCAATTTTAGTATATTAAGGCCTAAGCCTTTTAGTAGTGATATAAAATGGCTGTTCCGCGATCCAAAGTAAATTAGTTGACCATTTATCAGAAAAAGCCCAATGGATTTTTCTTCTAAACTTGAAAGGCCACTGTCAACTTTTGTTTTTCGCTAAGATGATTGCTCATTTTGTTTTTTTTTTAATATACATTCATTACTATTTTTTGCGGAGAAACTTATGCTGTGTTTTTTTTTTTTAAACGATCTGGCATCTGAAGACCTTCTACCTTCCATTTACTATACTTAATTTTAGATCCATACCTCCTGAAAACACCCAAAGATTTTGCATCATTTCCCCACATTTTAAACGGTAAGAATATCGTTTATTTTTTATTTTATTATTCTAAAATATTTACTTTTTGACTCTCAATTTACCCTATCTTCGACTCAAGTCACTGATGACTTAACTTTAGTTTGTCTTTTTTTTTTCTATAATATTTTAAACATCTTTTCTGATTCACAAATTACTTTCCAGTAAGAAATTTTGGAAAGCGATTGTCATATATACCAACTATGATTATTCAAAATTATTATATATACTATATATATATATATTATATACTAATATCATATCATATATATACTCAATGTATTATATAACTATATAATATAGGTTATATATATATACTAAATATAATATATAATATATGTCCTAAATAAGGGGGCACAATTAAACAAGAATTAGTACTTTTCTAATAATTCAATCTACTCCAATTAACGATTCTTAATTATATATCAAAAACAAACTGACCTGGGCCTAGGTTAAAATGTAAAGCCTAAGAACAGCGTGGTTATTTTCTCTAATATTAATTTAATCTAACACAATATGTGGTGTGGTTTGATTAAAAATAAACCCTCGTTAAGACAAATAGATTGTAATATTGTTTTGACACTAACTAGCTTGATACATGATTAACATAAATTGATTTGATTTCAAATCGAAAGGAAATCTCTTCCTGATTGATGATTTATTGGACCATGCAATTAGAACTTGGAAGAGATCGCAAATATTTTTTTAATTCAAGAAGCCCATGAAATTTTTTTTCCTTCCTTTTTTCACGCATATGAAACTTTTAATTTAGGTCACAATGTCATTGTATATTATTATTATATACTTTAAAAAACTTAATTTAACACTACAACGATAAAAAAAAATTATGCACTGCATACAGTCTAAAGATATTTATTACGATACCTTCTGGTACAAAATCTGGAACACTTGCCCCATGAGAAAAAGAAACCCCGATTCCCTATTGACGTAACGAACCATTTTTGAAACGAGATTTTAACAGTACATAGGCACTGCAATGCGCTACTATATAGACTATAGTAATCTATCACGCACTAACCCAAGCCTAAACCTAACCTAACCTTACTAACCTAACCTAACCCTAAATTAACATAACCTAATTTTATAGAAGGAAACAATTTTATTTCCATAATATATATATATATATTATATATATATTAATAATACTTATATTATTATTATAATATATATATATAATATATTATATATATATATATATAATATAATATATATTATATATATTAATATATAATTATATATATATATTATATTATTATATACTATATTTAATATATTACGTATATTATTATAGATATATATATTATTAACTAATAATATTATTTATATATATATAATATATATATATATTTATTATATATTTATTATATAGTAATATTTATTATATTACATATAATTATATAATATTATATAATTAATAGATATTATAGTATATATTATATAATTAATTATATATACACATATATATACTATATAATATACTTATATATATTATATATATATATATATATATATATTAATATTATTAGCGTAATTTATATATATATATTGTTTATAATATTATATATTTATATAATATATATATTTATATATATATATATACTACTTATTATATATATATTTATATATATAATTAGATTATATGTTATACACTCCACAAATTAGACCTGATGTATGATTTAATAGGAAACATATATGTCTTAATAACATATTGACTACTTATATTATTGTTTTTGAAAGAAAATATGTTATCATAATTGATTACTGAAATACCATTTAAAATCTAAATTCAATAGTAGAGTCAAGGAATATAAACGAACATTTATTTTATTCTTATACTATATTAACACACAGCTATCCAATGTTCCATATTTGCTTATAGATACTAATTCTACGAGTAGAGATAAGTAGGTTTTGAAGATTAAGACCACCAGAGTTCGGTATCCAATTTCACAGAACTGAGTTCATTACATGAGCGAATTACTCGCCTAAAATAAATCTTCTGTATCGTGTATATATATATTCCGAGGCGTCTATTAAATATATATTCTTCTTTATCATCATCCATTATAATTCAGGATTTATTATTTCGTCGATCATTACAAATCCGATTGAATTTGATAGGTGTTCCTGATACATCTCAGAACTGTAGATTCGAGGATTGTCTAAACTTTGTCGAAAATTGAGACTCAGCCTACTTAACAATAATTTCACTTTTATTACAGGTAATATTATGAGGATTTATAATGCCTTTACAGAGCTGAAAAGATCAGCTGTGAGATCGTTAGCGTATAAAAAACTATATGGCCAATAATTCAGTTTAGAGATTCAACACCTTGTAATCAGTTTTATCGCTCTGCATTGATACTATTATAGTAATACGTTATTTAGCAAACAAATTCGTTTATATATAAAGTGACCTAGTGGCATTGCGATATGATGAGCTCTTCATCTATATCATCTCTGTAAATCTCTACGACGTTAAAGGTTTAGACCAATTCTCATGGTAAACTGGACCCCTCTAAGTCCGATAATGGGTATAAATTTTAAGGATAGTAGGACTTTTCATGTGTTTTCAGATATACTTCGTCGATATATGTTTCTCTAATTTTCCTAATATTACTTTATCTGATGTGTGGTGGGTATACTTTTCAGCATTTAGACTAGGTTTATAGGTATTATAATTATAATTGACTCGATAACACCTTAGTGGTAATAGTTATTCAAAAAATATTTAGTCTAGCTAATTCTCTTTAATGGATTATTTCGCTGTATCTCAGTCAAAAGAGATTATCCTTCTATTTACCATATGTTTTAAACTGGTGCTCTAGATTAAATTTCCTACTTTACTGTATATACATATTAAATAATGGCTGTCCTATATATAGTAATTTAAAGATATGGCTTTGTAGTGTGCCGTAAGTTTGTGCTATAAAAGATAGCGCTTATATATTAATATATATAATATAAATGACTCTTAACTTAGAGCAAATTCAGGGTGAGGTTATCTAGTTTAACAAAATGATCACTGTTGTATCCACAGATGGTAGTAAATTAAGTCTTTCCTGAGAGTAATATATCACAACCATTACCGTTCATTAATCTTTCATAAGTGTTATTTTAAGTAATTTACCAGCATGCGGTTCTTGGGTTCTCCAACATTACTTATTATAGAATTTGTAATAATCCAACATGATGTTAGAATAGGGTAACTCCTCATTATCGCATCTTTATAGATGAATAATTTAATATAATGTTATCTAATAAATATAAACTTCGATAGTAGGTAACTTGCAGCTGATGCTCCAAGAGATGTTTCATTTAAAAATTCCTCCAAGTTGATTAAGACATGTATACAGGAATTGTTTCGTGTATAGGTTAGATACTATGTTATCGGTTTCCTCTGTGATGAATTCTGTAACTACATCTATCGTTTACGTAACTCTATAGTCTTTAGTAATATAATAAAATTACAAACAGAAGTGGATCAAGATATTGAATCGAATAAGGCCATGAGATATGAAAATCTCGAGAGGTTACATCTGTTTTTGTAATTATGAGTAACGGGGAATTAATACTAATTAAATAATTGTGAGAATCACTCACTCACTAATATCTAGTGTTTGACTCTCAACCAGGCGAGATCCATTACCGGCTCTACACAAACCATAAACAAGGTACAGGACTGGGAGGGATGGAGAGATAATAGATTCTTGCTAGGTATTATTGCACTGGAGAGGAAGTGTCTATAAACTAGTTTGGAGAGATATGGTTGTTTACACCATTCTTTATTACTTCATCTCTGCAATTTACAGATTGCTTTGGATGAACAAGAGAATTTCCATGACAATAGTTCTGGCTCACATATCTGTATCATTACTGCATGTCGCGCAATACCCCAATATATTACACATATATATAGGCAAAACTCGCAATGATACATGCCAGCTTTGTCAATAGCTTATATAATTTCTTTTCTCTGTAGACCTATACTCTCCTTGTCATCCTCAGTTAGATACGTTTACGGTCTGCTAACATTTTTCGCTTTTAACATCATCTAAGCATTATCATCAGAGCATCGGTCTAATCGACGTTTTACAGCTGTTCGAGGTCTATTCTGCGATATTTCTTGATTAGTTAATCGTATTTCTTCCATAATAGCTTTACTTGTTGGTTTAAGGAGTATTGTTTCCTGTACCGTATTTATAAAGAACAAAAATGGGATACGCTAATGTTTAAAAGAAAAAACATGAACACACGAAGCAAATACTCTACACTCTTACACCAATATTTACACCTCTTACTGCATTACAATGGTGAAACCCCTGAGAGGAGCCTCAGATTTCATCTTTTCACTTATGGCAAAGCCTAGATCTTATTATTTATAACGGATGACTTCATCTCCGTTATATGATACTTCCTCTCACCCATTAATAGTTTGCTAACTCTCTCAAGTCGTGATGGGCTACTGCGACATACTACTTCTCACATTACTACTATAATCATCATATAGATAAATCGAACCTCTATAGACCCTAAGTTCTGGGTTCACTTAACTCAAGCGCTCATCCTAATACCTAACCAGTGTAAAACACTCTCAGGTAAACCTAAACATATCTTTAACTCTAATATACCTTTAAGGAAAATAACCTAACCTCCATTAAACCACACAGAAGAGACAATCCTCGCAATCTCCCCACGTTACTAAGGTGATCCTATAAATCCTTACATCTCTCAATACAAACAATAGGGCCCTAAACCTACACCCTATACCATGATATATCGCACATCCTTAATAGGAAGGCATGGGCATATTAAAAAATGTAATGCCAAATACACCCTAACCTAACCTGAAGCTGTCATTTTGTTATAGTGACTAAACTCTTCCCATACGTACTTGAGAGGCTTATATACGCATGCCTATCTTATCTTTTAGATAGTTAGGAATTCTAGTTACTCTCGATAAATATTTAGCTCTTCTGTTCTTCATATTGTCCCTCTTAGAATAAATCTGCCAACTGAAATAAAAGTGCGGATCATAAATAACAATTGACATTGATATCTCTTCAGTTCACGTCCTATATGAGATATTTAACTTTGATTAAAACATAGATTTTATCTTCCCGCTGATAACACACCAGCACTATTAACAATTTATATACACACTAACATACCTTTACATCAATTACACTATGCTTCAACACTCATTTTTAGTTTAAGTCTGATGAACCTTCGTAAACGATTTATAGATGACCAGTGTGTTATTGAATAATTTTTCGTTAGAATTACTATATTCTATGCTCTCGGTGTTGATCTCTTCGCAGACGTATCTAGGCACGACTCTCTTTTTAACATACATATTTTTAACATATCATAAAGATATTGCTCTAATTATCTGTCTAAGAACAACTCAGACCACTCTGAAAAATGCTAATATTCTCTAATACCTACTCAGAAGACCAATTATTTACACTTTAATCCTAGAATATCATCACAAGTTTCTTCGAACTATCTCGAACAGTTAATAGGTATCTCAATAAACTCTAGTAGGTCTAGTAATTGCTACTCATTATACTATTTTTACCTCGATGTACGATCCATAGGAGAAGCAAACGCAGACAAGAGGCATAAATATAATGATTCCTCTCTCCACTACCTCACGCATTTACATGGTCTCCAAGACTCTAAACTGATCAATGTAGTTGCTACTAAAATCTCTCTTCAGCATGTGATATATAACATGATACTAAACTTCTTAGGAATAACCTACCATTGACCAAGATACTGTTTATTTTTACCTTTCCCTATTTAGATACCCTACTCTCTCTATTTCTAATATTTATTATACTCATGACTCTTGGATCAAGTGTCTCTCTAATCTGTATATATAAAATAAACTGTTATTACTATTAGATATCACACTTTTATTTTTTCTCTCCGTACATAATCTCATCAATCGAATAGAAATTAATTTTCATTTCAACCTAGCCCTATAGCGGAATTCTCTGTAGCATTCACTTTAAAAAAACTCTCTCTACCATCGAAAGACTTTAACTTCATTTCTGAAATTTCATCAGTTAAAGAATAACTACTTATCATAGCTCCTTATCCTATAAAACTACCTGTAGTTTCTTTATTTTTCGCCTTTGGCGTTGCACGAGTACAAAAGGTTTCGTGTCCAACGTTTACCATCTCATAATCAGGGTATTCTTAAGGTTCATATCGCATGAGGACGATCTCTCACGATGTGTAAGACCTAGTCATCGTAGATATACTCTATATATCCTAATGTATTCATATATTCTATCTTAGTTGAAATACCTTATGCCGAATTTCTATATTCCATATTCTATATAGTTCTCTCTAATCTCACATAATATCGCCGGTATTAACATTAGCAGACATGTGTGGTTAAAATTTATCAGATTAGATAAGGAAAGCTTATCTATACACAAGAAACTATTTCTTTGAAAGCTAAGGTTTGCCTAAAAATTCTGTACCCTTATTGATCCATTCTTTTTGGTTATATAGACATGTTATCAATGTAATTCTCATAATTCTCCTCTGAACATGAAAGGTGATAGCTATGTCTTCTTTCGAATATATTTTCTCATTATCTGTTAAACAGTTATTTCAATATACCGATATCAAGATAATCCTTGTGAAAAATAATAACTCCATCCTAATCACGAAATAAGGAAGTATATCGATACCCCTCCATTTGTTAGATTAATATTTATCACTATCGTCAAGTCTCTACCACTCATCTAAATTGTGAAAGAAGCTTAATGGTTCTTACTGATTTCTGTTGCACACATTTTTTTCGTATAGGTTTTAATAGAAGTAAGACCACGTCATAACGCAATCTGATACATACCTCTAATCTAATCAATGATTTTTACTCTCTCGAACAATCACTCTTTATATTTTATCATAAGATTTAGTCATGAACTTGAGAAGCCAAAACAATTAAAAAACACTCCCCTCACCCACCTCTTTAATTAGTGCACTGTTTCAGGATCAAAGCAATGAGCATAATAATATATTATCGACCGCTATCCTTAATACATCCAATCGGAACTCAACTCTCTCTCAATAACCTTAACAAATAAAATTATATTCAATTTATACTAAAAGGATATAAAAACCATAAAAAATTCATCATAAAATATTTTTCTTTTTTATTTTATTACTAAATAAAAAAAATTAACAAAAATAATTTCTCACAATTAATTTAAGTGTATATTAAATTAAAGTCGTTTATAACTGTAGCAACCAAAATGTATAACAGATATAATAATAACTCTTTATATTTTCCTATGTTCTTATGTTAAATAACACAATCAATCACTAATAAAACTCCTTACTTAACTCTCTTCTACTATTATTGACACTCTCACATGCGATATATGGTTTTTTTCCTATTCTTCCTACATCACTCAATTTAATGTACCTCTATTTATCAACTTTGATCTATTTCGACTTGCAACAAGAAAGATACAATCCGAGTGTGGATTCTTCCTTACAGATCCTAAAGCGGAGATCTAAATTGAATTTATCCATAGATCCTAATCTTTGATATATATTCTTTCTTTTTAAAATTTGCGCAACTATATCAATCTCTGATAATGTCTGTTTGATTCCGTCATCCTGTTACAGGAGTTTCTTCCAACTCCGTCATGGAGATCTGGACTCATCAAAAAATACAAATTCTGCTACAACAACTATTCGGAAGTCCAATGTGTATTATAATGGTTTTCTCACAATACAAATACTAATAGATCCCTCTCCCCGCGCTTCACTTCCAATATAATCTATTAACTCCTTTTCTAACAATATTATTGTTATGACAGACCATATACCCGTGTAGATTTTCTCTTCCTCAATATTAGGAAACTTTCCTGAGTATTCGATGATGTATATTGTATTCTCTTAGTCGACTTACTCGGCTCATCTTGTCTTCACTAGCTGCTGAAATCTCTCTTTAGGGGTGGTTTAATAAACTTTTTAAAATCTAGCTAATGTTTTGTTTAATAGACATTTTGGAGTATAGGATTCTTTTCTCTCAGTGATATGATTTAAACACTAGAGTGATATATATATATTGATATGGCTCAGTTATTCTTTCGTAAATTTATTCTATCCTGGTTCATGGATACTATGGACTCATAGTCAAGCTGCTGCTGTGAAATAAAAGTTGTAGGTGAGGAAAGTTTTGTCTCTCTCTTTATCGACTTCTGATCGCTTAATTGTTCACTGAGTGTTAATGTCTGAATTGAGGCTGTTCGAAATGATTGTTTAGTTGTGTTGTAGTGTTGTTTGCCTGGTGTTTGTTTGTTGTTAAATGATGTAGATTGATAGTTAGCTTTATTGTAATTTGTATGTTGTGTTAGTTTAGTGTTTTTGTTCGTTGTAGAGGCATGTGTCTCTGTGTTATATCTATTCATCTCTCATAATGCATACTAGGGTAAAACTGCTACCTTCTTTATTATTGAAGATAGCCACTTGGTAATCAGAGTAGTGTCTATAACTGCGAAAAGAGTAAATATAGGTAGATACACGCTTCCTTCCTATTCTGGTTAATTAGGCTTCTTTTTAGTTACTTTTAAAGTGATTACTTTTTCTATACTACGTTACAGACAAGTTTTTCTAATTTATGTTTCTATGGCGCATAACCGTAACTCTTTAACTACTTCTGATTGTGTTAAAAGGAACATTTCCTATTTATAAGATTGTAGCGGCATACTGTTGCCTATACATTGTGTAAATCGAAGTTTTTCAATCTATACAGATCAGTTACGTTTTTTCAGAAGTGATTTTCTAAGTTTTTATAATTTTCTCATAGAGTAAATTTAAACTCCTCTGTCACTACTAAATCACTTATATTAATTGCAGGTTATCGTATTACGTGTCTCAAATTCATCAATTAGGTGCAAGATATTTGTACCTATGATAAGTTAAACAACTCTATGTCGTTAGTATAATGGTTCTATAGGTAATAGATAGCTCACAAAGTAAATAACTCCATGAGGGTATATATAGAATGTAACTTCTTATATAATACTTTTGGAACTTTTACGTTTGAAGTATATAATCGAAACATATTTGTGGATAGCCATATAACTTAACCCTGACTCATATCCCATTCTTTGCCGAAACAAGATAAATTACTGTTATATAGTATATATTATATAACGTATATAGTTGGAGATCTAATTAGATTGATAGAGCAACTTGTTACTCTTTTTTTAAAAACAGGCCTATCCTAATTACAATAGTTCATAGTATACGAATAATTATTTATAGATTCATTATATTAGCTGAATGAAATATGGTGTATATTGCTCTGTGATTGATAAAAAGTAATTAACAGGTACTATGTTATATACCTACTGTTATAGATTGTATATACAATAATGTAGATTAATCTTTTTCGATAAATAGGATTATTATGATAGGCATCTAGACTTCCATAGTAATCTCTTAACATATTATTCTCGGATGTCTCCTGATGTATCTCATGTATCAAAGGATTGAGGATATTAAATGATGTGATTGCCCTACTGTTTACACTCTGTGTGAAAGAACTTATGATAATGTTATGTAACTATTAGAAACTCTCCTTCGTGTCGTAATACATAGATCCTTCTTTTATAGTATTTATACACTTTTTTATTTTAGCTGGTGCTTTACAATTATAATATCTTTTTACTTGTAATTACATGATGTAAATAACTAATTTATTCACTCTTTAGGCCTTCATTAATTTGTATCTCTCTTTGTACGGAGAGAAAGATCATCAAATCCTCTGTTTTAAATTGTTTATTTCAAAGTATCAGGTAACATGTATATTTTTCTACATCCGATTAAGTATCTGCATAGAAAACGCTTGTGATTGTCGTCGGACTTGAAGTAAGATGCGGATATACTCTTTATTTTGTCAGCGTTCATTTATGCTCCGTGTAAACGGTCTAACACCATTCCAGTGAATCGTGTCAGAGTTAAGATGAGAGAATCTTGAACAGAGATATGTGAGCGTCTTAGTATGAGTCACTCCAATAACAAATTTATCTAGTACAGATATATATTTAAATACGATCGTTTTGCTAGTCAGCATGTAATCGGTTTCGTTTTTATACCATTAAAACCTTTCTAAGTTCACCATCAATCTTTATTTTTATTGTAAGATGAGATAATTATGGATAAGTTCAATCCTTTTAACAAAATCTATCAGCCTGCATTCCTACATTGGTAAAAAAACTTTCACTGTTGACGTATTATTTATATTGTAAGAATGCAAATTATTACAAAGATTTGATAACGATTCACAAACGATAAATTTTGATGCCGAAAACTTAACGGATATTTTCCCCTCGACTTTCTCCCCTTTTGTATATTTAATGGGTGACCGAGTGCCTTCTCAGTCTGTCTCTAATAGATCATAATAGATTACATAAAAGAAATCTTAATAGACCAGGCAATTCGTTCCCTTCGCTCAGTCTTTTCTCGCACAAACAAATTTGTCGAAAACATTTCCACCGTTCAAAATTGATTCCAGCCAAGAAAATATTCCTTTTGTAATTTTGTACATAAACATATTTCAGTATCTTTATTTATTTATTTAGTTATTGATTAAGAGTATTTCAGAATTGTATCTGCTAGTGAGCTTAAAATTATGACATGAATAGCGCCTGTATATGTGGTTTGATTTACTTAGATACATATTATTATTATTTATAGTTACGTGGTTATGTACTATCTTTCCTTCATAAGATTTTTACTCGTCTTGCTTTGATGTGATTCAGTGCCTAATTTGCCTCTCCATTTTGCACCGGTTTTGCCTGTCTCTCTTTTCAATACTCTCTCTCTTTTCTAATTCTCATCTCTCTCTTTCCTAAAATCATAATTATTAAGTGCTATGAATTCTTAGAGGACTGTTTCATATACAAGTTTACTTCAAGTATCAGGAGATTCTTATACCAACTGAGCTAACACCATGGTCATCTTATCTCTTATTAGCGTCATCCAGAACTTTCGTTAACGATTATTAGCGGGGAGGACCTTTATGGTTGTAGGTATAACCCGCTCTGTGACTCATTTTTTTATTGTATTCTCTACTGGTAAACCTAAAATGGTGATCTTTTATAATGATATAGTTCCTGTTAGTTAGTCCGTACGGGTAGTGTAAAAATGTATGAGTTTTTCATGATATACCTTGTGTTATCTTAATATTATGTTTATGAAAAGACATTCCTTACATCGTATTTATTGTGTGACCGTGGATAAGAAAATGAGCAGTAAAAAAAAGTGTTTGGGATTTTCTTTCGTTCATAATTTAAATTAACAAAGGATAAGAAATAAATTATTGTATGAAAAAGTATGACAATAGCACCTACTTATTTGAAAAGAGGTTATTAAAGTGAGCCACAATATGGTCTTTGCTCGTTTTCCTGCTATCTTTGACCATGCTGAGTGTTTACAGCGAGGGGGAGAGGTGCTTGATGGTACCCGTACGACTATCTGGAAAACGCTTTCCACACTCTTCAGGCCCGTCTGATTCTTTGTAGGTGTCCGACCGAGTGACGCGGTTCTGATTGTAACGAGTGTCGACACATGAGACCTGCTGCTACAACATTGTTGAATAAAGCTGAAGAGGCTCAATATCGCATACACGTGTTTTGAATGACCTGCCCGTGTACGTAGGCGCACCTATAGACTGGATTACGGAGATGTCGACAATAATCTAGCCGACGTGGTTTGTTTTCAGTCGGATTTTACACTCAGATTAGGTATGCTGGCGTAAGACCTGCGCACCTGTCAGAGGCAAGTGCTAGCGCACGCATTCCGGTGGACGGCACAACATATTGTCTGAACCTACCTTTTAATTCTCTGATTTCGGCCTTGAGAATTGATAGAATAATGCTTCTTTAGTCTATATGAATGGCAGGCTGAAATATGTGAAGAGAATGTTGCGTCTATGGATGACACTATCTCGAGCACTCATTATGTTTGAGATTCCTTCATTTATATTCTAACAGGCAAATATAAGGACAGATTATGGCATGATGCATAGACTACTACTAAAGAGTGATACTGTGATTGTACACTCTAGCCTTTCAAACCTTCAATCCTATGTTGATCTTGTCGCAAAGGCATGCTCTCGTCATAACTAGGAGCCTCAGCACCGGTTAGGCAGTAGAGATCTTACTCCTCAGATATTCCTATATAACTATACTCTTATTTAAGAATAATTAATAATACTATACTTACTTGAATATTACACTTACTCACCGAATTATTCGTTAATATATATATTATTACGTACATCAATAAATATATAATTATATTTTTTTATATATTAAATAAATGTGAGGTCTATGATGGAACCCACTTAGAGGTATACCACCTGAGTGTATCAGTAAATATACTTATCGTATATCTATTCATACATGAAGTAGTATTAATACACTACTAATAAATTTATATTAAAAAATCATATGCTATAGAATCCAACTCTCTAAATCATTAGTAAACAATAAAAAATTTAATGGACACTAATAGAAAGCTAATAAGGAAGATGACGTTGTTTAATGGAATAAGCACAGACATGGTCAATATTTTTAAAGAGGTATTAAAAAATTTCATGTCAATAAAGGAAAAACTATGGATGTAAGTGCAAAATGATATTTAAAACTATGCAATGAAAGAACTTTGATTACTTCTTATTGGTTCAAATTGGTTCAAAAACCATATAGAAAGGGTCCAAAACTCTGATCGGCGCAGCACGTAAGGAAAATTGGGAGAAACAATGATTCATATATGGTTTTAGAGTGAGACATCTCTGCATATGGGAATGTGTACAGAAAGACAGATCACCATATGCAAATAAATTCATTTCATATTTTAAAAGGTAAATTGCATTGAGACCATTAGTAATCACTAGAATTACAACCTTCTCTGCAATAGTTGAAAATAAATAAACTAGATTCTATGTGAATTTGAACACCCACCGACAATTTTGCACCAAACGATGAACAGGATATTGTATTCATCATCAAATCAGCACGAAAAGGCCAATTAGTAGAGTGGGAATCCAATACGGTGGAAAAGTGGCCATCTATGAAAAAGTGAAATAAATAAAATATCAAAGTCTACGTTATACCATTAGGAAGAGGTGTGGAATGGATAAGGTTGGGGTAGTGTGACTGGTATCAATAGAAGTGGGAGCCCTGGAAACAGTCAAAACTTCCTTAGTGTCCTTCTATGATAACATCTCAGCAAAGATAGGAAAGGAAGAGGTTGATGTGTAGAGACCATTAAAGGAATCTTGATCACAGTAAGTATGGTCTTTGGACCTGAGTGATTGGCAATATGTCTTAACGAAAGGTTTGTAGACGGTGTGGCAAAGAGACACTCCAAGATATATATATATATATATATATATATATATATATATATATATATATATATATATATATATATATATATATATATATATTATATATATATATACATAATATATATATATATACTACCTATATACTATATATATATATATATATATATATATATATATATATATCTTTTTATATATATATATAACTATATAACTATATATAAAATAATAATAACCACATGTATATATATATATGCTCATAAATATAATATATATATATATACTCTTTACTAATAATAATATATATATATATAATAATAATATAATAATACATAATAATATATATATATAATATAATAATATATAACTATATATATATATATATATATATATATGTATATATATATATATATATATATATATATATATATTCTTCTATCTATGTATATATAATAATAATATATATATATAATATATATATCATATAATATGCAAAAATAATATATATATATATATGGAATATATATATATATATATATATATATGCTCTGTATGTATGTAATAATAATATATAATAATAATAATATATATGTAACTAATAATAATAACCAATATATAATATGTATAATATATATATAACATAATAATATACTGTATGTAACATATACCATGAACTTTCGCTTTAAAGGATGTTAACCGATATATATCGAACGAGTGATGTAATCGATTTTTCCGATTATTTCAAGGCAACAAGGTTGCCAATAACAGTTTTTCTTTTTTTAAATAAGGAATACCCAAGATTAAATCGCCAAGATGTGTTCAAGAGTCAGGGTCTTCTCGAGCTCAGCCGGGAGGACGACGGAGACTTCAGTCCTCTAATCCCTGTCGGCCCCTTAAAAAAAGCTTAAATAAAAAAAAATTAAAACAATTAACATATAAAAATTAACATGATATAAAAAAGCAACGTAGTGGCAACTTTTTCTCTTCTTCTATTGGAGTTTAAGTTAACACGTCACAGTGCATGGGTAGAGATTAGAGTTCAGCGATATTTCGAAATTTGTATTTTTATGTAACATCCTTTTAAAGGGAAAGTTATATATATATATATATATATATATATATATATATATATATATATACCATATATATATATATATATATATATATATATAACTATATATATATATATATATATATATTTATATATATATATATATATATATATTAGTGATGGGACGTTCCAAATTTCCAGCCGATGCCGATTTGATTCCGATACCAGTCAAGATTTGCGATTTCGGATATTTGTGGTTTTAAACTGGATTTAACATATATATATATATACTATATATATATATATATATATATATATATATATATATATATATATATATATATATATATATATAACTCTTAACTATATATATATATATAACATATATATATATTATATATATATATATATATATATATATATATATATAACACTCTTTATATATATATATATTATTATATATATATATATATATATATATATATATATATATATATATATATATATAATATATATGCCTAATTTTGCTAAATCAACTAATTTTAGATATTTAAAACCTTATAAGTTAATGTTATAGAATTCTCTTATATTTTATCTTTGCTAAAGAAATAATTAGTTAATTACCTTTTTATTTATTTAACCACTGAAAAATAATAGCAATATTTAAAAATCTTACAATATAAGAATAATGAGAATTTACACCGAAAATTTTGCCATGTTGAAACTTTAAGCTAAGTTTGGTTTTATTTTTTTTACTTTCTCTTTTTAAACGATAATAACTATAAGAATAGGATTTTTAGTTTATTTACCCTTTTTATTAATATAAGGTTTTAAATTTAAATTTTAGGGTTTTAATGCAGGTTTTCACCACGTTAGAGTACATTTATATTTAGCTTATGTTTTAACATTTGTTTAAGTTATTTTGTTTGTTTGAGTGTGTGTAGGTGTATAGATTTAATGTGTTTTAGTTTAGTATGTAGATTGTGTAGTTTAACTTGTTAGATTTTTCAAATTTTCTGTCAATACGGTTTTAACGTTTTAAAATTTCCTAAAGTTTTATTATACAAAATTTGATTTATAATTAATTTTAGAATATAAACTTTTTAATTTAGGTTTTAGGTGTATGATCATTTTTATCACGATTTCTCCTTTTATTTTTGTCTGTCTGTCTGTCTTTGGCTTTTGTTTTTGTTTGTGTGTGTGCGTGTGTGTGATGGCAGGTTTGCGTAGATGCGGGCTTTCTATTGACCACCAACATCCCAGTAACTAAATCTAACTCTTTCTTTTAAAGTGGAACACCACCTTTCCTAACTCTAACCCTAATCTTCTGCTCTTACTCTGAGACTCAGATGGCTAAAAATTTATCCTCTAACTCGTTTAATGTATCCAACTACAACTTATTTCATAATTTTCCGTCTAAAGGGTGGAGTAATAGTGCTTTTATGTTAACATAACTGCTCCTGTGGCTGCCGTCTCGTGGAATCTCGAATCTCTGTTCGATGTTCCTATGACTTAAATCTTTCTCTACTACAATAATCTTGTGCTTCTGTTACTGCTCTCCTAACAGAAGTGACATTTTCACGACTTTTTTGAATATCTTACTACTTCTCACGAGACTGTTATATCTTCTCATCAAATACTGAGGTCCTCTATTTTGGGGATCTGAATGGTTGGGGTCCTCTCATACTGATTTGGGTGGGGAGGAGGCCGAATCATTCAGCATTCTCAACGATCTGGAGCAACTAATTAAAGAACCAACACACATTCTGGATCGCCCCAACCAATTTTTGAACACACTCTGACCTGTGTTTCACCACTAGTCCTTCTCTTAAAATACACCACTTTCGCTCCTATCGGTAAATCTGACCACAACCTTATATCTCGTAATTTTAATATTTTCTCTCCAACAGCTCCATCGGTCCTACTCGTTTTTTCTGGCACTTTGATCCGGCCGATTTGGGGGGCTTTGCGTTGCTTAAACGCTAACTATAATTGGAGTGACTGCGTTTTTGTCTCTAGTGACGCTTTGACTTCTGCCGATAAGGTGGAAGCTGTAATCGTTGATGGAAGGCAGGTTCATTCCTTCTTCGGCTAAATCTTTCTCTCCTCATAATCCCTGGTTCGATCGTGCTTGTTCTCCTCTGGCCATTCAGGCTAGAGGCAGTGCGTATCGGGAGTGGAAACATTCTCGTTCTCCTATCACTCTTGCTAATTTCATTCAGCTAGAAATCGTTGCAGGGATACTCTTCGACGAGCAAATCGGGCTCATCAAACGAAAGTGCGCTAACCTCCTTGGTTCTCCCACTGACAAATCTTTCTGGCTCTTGCCAAAAACATCTCTAACTTCTGTAAATCTGCCTCTCCTCACTCTTATTCGATCTGATGGTTCTGTTGCTAATTCTCCAAATGAAAAGGCCAATCTATTCGTCCTCCTATTTTCCTCCAACTCAACCCTGGACGATTCTGGCATTCCTCCTCCTCCTCCTTCTCCTCTCCAGGTGTCCTATGCCTTTGCCTGTGATTACATTCGGTGCATGGGCTCCTGAAATCTACGAACGTTAGAGGCGGGTGGCCCGGATGGCATTCCTCACCGAGTTTTGAGGAGTGTGCTTCCGTGCTATCCCCGCCCCTCGTTCAACTATATTCTCTATGTCTCAATACTAACACTTTCCCTCAGTGTTGGAAGCACGCACATGTCACCTATTCCGAAAAAAGGAAGCCGCTCTGATCCTTCTAACTATCGCCCTATAGCTCTTACTTGTATTCTATCTAAGATCTTTGAAACTCTTCTCAACTCTCATTTCTTAGATCATCTGGAATCTCATTCACTTCTTTCCGATCGCCAGTACGAATTTAAGGTCTACTGGCGATATACTTTCCTATCTTACCGATTTATGGTTTCCGCCCTTAGGAACTATGGGGAGACTTGCGTGGTGGCGCTTGACATATCAAAGAAGACATTTGACCGAGTATGGCACGCGTCACTGCTCTCAAGCTCCTTGGGTTTCCTCCTTCTCTTTGCTTACTTATGTCTAGTTTTCTTTCAAATCGCTCAATATCGGCTGTTGTTGATGGGGCGACTTCTTCTTCCTTTTCTGTCAATAGTGGTGTTCCTCAGGGTTCTGTCTTATCTCCTACTTTATTCCTACTTTTCATTAATGATCTTCTCACCTGCACATCTAACTCTGTTCACTCATATGCCGATGACTCGACCCTTCATTCTTCAACTCATTTCAATTCTGCTCCCTCTTTTACGTCTTAATCTTTCCGATTCTATTCTCGCTGATCTGGATAGAATTTCCGGGTGGGGTCGTCTGAACCTTGTGAAATTCAATTCTTTAAAAACTCAACTTCAAATCTCCCTCTCTAAGACACCTTCCAACTTTTCTATCTCTTTCGACGGTTCTCTCGTCTCTCCTGTTAACAATATAAACATCCTTGGCCTTAACATAAACAAAAAAATGTCTTGGAAACCTCACATCACAACGGTTGCTAGGGCGGCCTCAAAGAAACTGGGAGTTCTGTTTAGACTGCGAGACTTTTTTTCCTCTTCTCAGTTGCTCCAGCTATACAAGGGCCTCATCCGCCCTTGTATGGAGTACTGCTCTCATGGTGTACTCTGGTTTCACCCGGCTTTGATAGGGTCCAGTCAAAAAGGCTTATAAACTGTTCTGTACTTTCCAGTTCCCTTGACCCTCTATCTTTGCGGCGCGATGTTGGTGCTTTATCTCTTTTCTATAGGTACCGCAGCGGCAGGTTCTCGAGGGAGCTTATCACTCGCGTGCCACCACCTTTACGTCGCCCTCGTAGCACTAGGGGTGCTGTGTCTTACATGAGTTTTGTGTTGATGTAGGTAACTCCAGGCTAGTTCGCTGCGGTGCTTCCTTTCCTGCCACATCTGTTCTGTGGAATTCTCTTCCATCTTCTGTGTTTCCTGCTGAATTTAATCCCCCCCACTTCAAAGCCTGCGTCTGTGCTCATCTGCGTAATTTAATTTAGTTGTTGACTTCTGAGGCGTGTAACACCCCCTCCTTGAATAGGGCTTCGCCCGTGAGTGGTGGTGACAACTGTAAAAAAAAAAAAAAAAAAAACAATTGTTAGTTTTTCGGTTTAAAATTTGATTTTTTAATTTACTAAAGGTAAGATCTTGAAGCAAAATTATCATTATTTGTAGTTAAATCATGACTCTTAAGTTGTAGTGCAAAAACATTAACATTTCTTGTAAGGCAAAAACATCCGATTTTTTAGGAGAATAAATTGATTCTCCAATTCTGAAGAGTCTTTCACTTTCCACGGAAAGGGGACGAGCTTGAATATTTTCTAGCAAGAACACCCAAATGCTGAAAGGTTCCTTTATTCGATGACCATGTGTAGGACTCTGGTGCTAATAAGTTTCATATTTTTATATTGGCTGATTTCACTTTTATAACATCTTCAATTTTTATTTTATGTTTTTCTCCTTGGGAATGAGTTTCTTTGCTGTTTTCAAAGTCTTTTTCTCTTTAAATTCAGAAAAACAGCTTTCAAAACTGAGAAGCTAAAACTATTATCTTCAGTATCAATTTCCGGATCTATTGATAAGTGAGAAAAATCTGAAAGGGTAGTTTAAAGAGTAATTGAAACTGTTTTCCTTTCCTTTATACAACATATATCTTCACACATCCATTGCTTAAGAATATCTTTCATATTGTTATAATCATCCTCAAGGAATGTAATTTCAAAGTGTGGATCAAGATATGAGTAGCAAGCACAGATTCTTACTCAGTACCGTAAATGCTGAATCTATTGCACTAAGATTTTCCATGCTGATACTGTAGACCCAAGTCCTCAAATAGTTCTTTTTTCTGACTCTTTTCAAAAAATCAATCAATTTCATATTTGGGATTATTGCCGATGCCATTGATTTCTTGTGGCTCAATCTGAAAAGAAATTGGTTTAAGTATATAATATATATATATATTATATATAGTATATAGTTTAATATATATATATATATATATATATATATATATATATATATATATATATATATATATATATATATATATATATATATATATATATATATATATATATGTTCAGGAATTCCTCCATATGAACAGCTTGCACCTTAAATCTAAACCTCTAATTCCACACCATTGTTTCACTAATATGCATTAACACTGGTAACAACATAACCTCATGCAAAACCC
>JABUQX010090269.1:0-15408 GCA_015478945.1 Trachelipus rathkii | reverse complement strand
TTCATTGTTTTTTTTCGTTTTTTTTCAGTTTTTCTTTTTCATTAAATGTATTTTAAAAAAATAAAAGAGGCTTAATTTTTTAATTTATCACTGATTATTTTCATTTTTCAAAATAAGGATCTTGAAATAAACAAGTTCCAGTGATGATTGATAAAATAGCAGAAAAAAACGTACCTTTCTCCTTATATTTTTATCAATTGCTTCATTACAAGTTACAGAGGTGTAGGCCTGCAACTGCCAGTTTGACGGCTTCTACTTACTAATTTAACTATGTATTTACATTTTTATAATAATTCATATTTATAATTTACTTTTAAATATTAATGTATATTGTATCTTACCTTATAATGAGTCTGAATGACAAAACTCAAAAATGACTGACTTAAGGATGCAAATGAAATAATAAAAATTGAATTTTAAATATTTTTATACCATGATTGTAAGATGAAGGAGGATGAGTTAATGACTAAATTAAATATTTGGCTGGAGATAAAATATCAACTTTATTCACTAACACCAGGGTTCCAGGTAATTCGAACGGGATCGGAGTCGTGGGAGTCCGATATTAAAGAGGTGGAGTAATAGAGTCGGCAATTTTCAAAAGGGGGGAGGAGTCGGTTATTTTGAAGAGGGTGGAGTTCGGAGTCTCGAGTTTTAAAGGGTCAATTTCAAAAGTCGGTATAATTTTCAAAAAGAGTGGGAAGAGAAGAGTCGGAGTCGGAAGTCGGCAATTGCGAAAGGATGAGTCGGAAGTCGAGTCAGGGTAATTTTGAACGATGGGTGAAAAGCCGGAGCCGGAAAATTTTTGAACCGACTCCACAACCTTGCTAATCACTAGTCCCACCCCATCATACTGAGTACGACTTACTGTGCCTGTGATACTGTCAAGCTCATTATCACTTGGCTCATCAGCGTGATCAGCCACGCGTGAATACACCACATTTAATTTTATAAACTAATAAGTCTGATATCTCAGTGTCGTATGAAGTATCGTGTGAGAATGACAGTGGTGAAGGAGCAGAGGCAGTAACAGGACTCTTTTTTTTTTGTTTGTTTATTTTTTATATTTGTCACCACCAGCCACGGGCAGAGGCCCTATTCAGATCCAAGACACCGGATTTTGCCACTAATGATCATAAGGTCTACTGGGACGTGTCAGCTGTGTGCCTCACAGCATATCTGAGCTATTAGCGCAGATGCCTGGCTGTCTTGAGCATATGAACAATGACGCTAAAATGATAACCGATATCATTAGCCGAGCTGTGTAGTAATCCCTTGCTCTTAAGCTATAATGCTTCAGAGAGCATACTCTACACTAATGTTGTTTATCCATCATACCTTCCTAGTGTTACACGCCAAAATATCATCCGCATAATAGCGCAAAATTACGCAGATGAGCACAAGCGCAGCTTTAAATGGAGGGAGATTAAATTCGAGCAATTGAGGATAAAAACAACAGAAGATGGAAGAGGTTCCACAGAACACCGCAGAACAGAGGTGGCAGGGAAGAAGGAAGCACCGCAGCGAACCTAGCCTGGAGGTTACCAATATCTAGCACAAACTCGAGTGAGAACACAGCACCCTTGATGCTAAACGGGATGTTGGAGGCGACGTAAAGGTTGGTGAGTACGCGATTGAGTAAGTAACATTCCCTCGAACACTGCCGCTACGATACCTATAGAAAGAGATAAAGCAGCACACCAACATGCCGCCGCAGAGATAGAGGGTCAAAGTAGTTAGAAAGTACCCAGAAACAGTTAAGCCTTTTTGGCTTTGACTCGACCCTAGTCCAAAAGCCGGGTGAAACCAGGCCCCCCCAGATATGGGAGTTACAGTACTCCATACAGGCGGATGAGACCCTGTATAGTGGAGTAACTGAGAAGAGAAAAAATAGTCTCGCAGTCTAAACAAAACTCCCATAGTTTCTTTGAGCCCCGCGCCATAGCAACCGTGAGTTAATGTGTGATGTGAGGTGTTCCAAAGACATATTTAAGTTTATCGTGAGGCAGATGGTTATATTGTCGTTAGTAGGCAGGAGAGACGATATGGGAGGTATACCGTGTGTGTTGCAAGTTCGAAAGAAGAGAGAAAGGTTAGAAGGTGTTTAGGAGAGGGAGATTTAGAAGTTGAGTTTTTTAAAGAATTAAATTTCAACAAGGTTGAGACGACCCATAAAAGGAAAGTTCTATCCAGATCAGCGAAGAATAGAATCGGGAAAGATTGTAGACGAGAGGCAATTCTAGAAGTAAAGAGAGGGTAGCAGAATTGAAATGAGTTGAAGAATTGAAGGGTCGAGTCATGCGGCATGAGTGGGATAGAGTTAGATGTGCAGGTGGGAAGATCATTAATAAAAAGTAGGAATAAAGTAGGAGATAAGACAGAACCCTGAGAAAACACAACTATTGAAAGGAACCTAAGAAAAGTCGCTCAAATAAGCACAACCGATATGGAGCGACTTGAAAGGAAGCTAGCATAATTTAGGCGAAGAGAAGGGAGGAGACCAAAGGAGGGGATGGAGGAGCAGTGACGCTGCCAAAACCCGGGTCAAAATTGCTTTGGGATATGCAAGCGCCACACGCAAGTCTCCCCGTAGTTCCGAAGAGCGGAAAACCATAAATGCGGTTAAATAGGAAAGTATATCGCCAGTAGACCTTTGAACGCCGAAAGCCATAGCTGGCGATCGGAAAGAAGAGAATGAGATTCAGATTGGTCTAAAGAAGTGAGAAGTTTGAGAAGGGGCTTTCAAAGATCTTAAGAGTAGAATACAAGTGAGAGCGTATAGGGCGGATAGTAGAAGATCAGAGCCCGGCTTCCTTTTTTCGGAATAGGTGAGACATGTGCGTGCTTCCAACACGAGGGGAAAGTGTAGTATTGAGACATAGAGAATATAGTTGAACGAGGGGCGGGGTCAACACGTAAGCAACACACTCCCTTCAGAACTCGGGGAGGAATGCCATCGCGGCCACCCGCCTTCCTAACGTTCATAGATCGTCAGGAGCCATGCACCCGATCAAATGTAATCACAAGGCATAGGGCATAAGGACACCTGAGAAGAGAAGAAGAGGAGGAGGAAGCCAGAATTCGGTCCAGGTTGAGTTAGAGGAAAATAGGAGCCGAAGAGATTGGCCTTTCAGTTGGATGGTTTAGCCGACGGAGCCACAGATTCGACATAAGAGGATGAAAGGCAGATGTTAACAGAAGTTATTAGAGATGTTTTTGGCAGAGGCCAGAAATTTTTCAGTTGAAGAACCAAGGAGGTTAGCGCACTTTCGTTTGGTGAAGGCAAGCCGCGCCTTTGCTCGTCGAAGAGTATCCCTGCAACGATTTCTAGCTGAATGAAAATTACGAGAGTGATAGAAGAACGAGAATTATTTTCATGTCCCGAGTACGCGCATGTCTCTAGCGCTGAATGGCGCAGAGAACAAGCAGGCGAGTCGAACCATGATATAGGAGAGAAGATTTAGTCGAAGAAGAATGAACACTCGCTCATCCCATCAACGATTACAGCTCCCACCTTATCGCAGAGTCGAAGCGTCACCAGAGACAAGCAGTTCATTCCAATTATAGGTTGTTTGTTGAAGCGCAAAGCCCCCCAATCGCCCGATCAAAAGTGCCAGAAAAAACGATAGGGCAGATGGAGCTGTTGGAGAGAAAGTTATTAAAATTAAGAATATAGGTGTGGTCAGCATTTACCAATGAGGAGCGAAGGTGTGTGTATTTTAAGAGGAGAAGGGACTAGTGAGATAAGAAACACTAGTCAAAGTGATGTTCAAATTGTTAGGGACGATCCGGAATGTGTCGTGGGTTCTTAATTAGTTGATCCAGATCGTTGAGAATGCTGAATGATTCGGCCTCCTCCCAACCTAAATCGGTATGAGAGGGAATCCAACAGTTCAGTGTTGTGTACATCTTGAAATCCCCCTAAATAGGAGACCTCCAGTATTTGCATGAGAAGACATCGAACAGTCTCGTGAAGAGGGAGATAGTAAGATATCATCAAAGAAGGAGTGAAAATCTTTCTATTATTAAGAGAACAGTAGCAGAAGCACAAGATTATTGTAGTAGAAGGAAAGAAAGATTTTTTAAGCCACAGAACTTCGAAGTTAGGAGAATTCGAGAATTCACGGACGTGTTACAGTAGTGATATAATGTTTACATAGGCAGCACACTCCACCCTTCAGACGGAAATTAGTAAGTAAATAAGTATATAGTTGGATACGATTAAAAGAGATAGATGAATTCTTAGCCTTCTGAGTCTCAGACAAGAGCAAAAGGTTAGGGCTAGATTTAGAGAGGTGATATTTCCACAGAGGCAAAGTTAGACTTTAAGCCACGGAATGTTGGTGAAGCAATAGAAGGCCGCGCCCATTACCAAACGCCATTCTCTCTCTCTCTCTCTCTCTCTCTCCTCCTCTCTCGATCTCTCTCTATCACTCTCTCTCTCTTCTCTCTCTCCTCTCTCTCTCTCTCTCTCACACTCTCTCTCTCTCTCTCACACACACCACACACCACTCTCTTCACACACACACAAACCAATTAATAGACAAAAGCGGACTAAAACAAAGGAGGAGTCGGGATAAAAATTTAACATAAAACTAAATTAAAACATCCAAATATATATATCACAAACAAACATTTGAATGACACCTGCAAAAAAAATTTAAGTGACCTTCGTTAAAACCTTAAAAACTAAAAAAAAATTTAATAACTTTTTGTTACAAAAAATAGAAAGAAAATTCTAAAAGCCGTATGAAAGTAAATATGTAAAACTATGTAAAGACTAGAAGCTAAACTCACAAGCACTCCCTCACACTAGCAAATTTACTACGCAAATTAAAAGGAAAAAAAACTAAATAGTTTATATTTAGAAAACTTGAAAAAGCAAAAGTAAAGGCTAAAAACCGTACGTAAACAGTAAATATGTGTAGCATGTATGCCTTGTAAATATGTAACAGTTTAACCAACGAGTTAAAAAAAGTAAGACACTAAAACTTATCTTAAAATTCCAGCCCGTTGAAAGATTGGTAACGTATGTTTTTCCATCTGAATTCATTATAATTATAAAATATCAGCAAACAGACAATTAATAAGAAACTAAAGCAACATCAAGGGTGTTTAAATTAAAACTTGAAAATGAACAACTAAAAAAATTTTAAAACTGAAATGATTAAAAACACACCACATCCTCACAACACGAGTTCTAACTATCAACTTAAGCTTAGCTGCCTTAGCAAAATCATCTCTCTCAGTTGGGCACAAATTTTGCAGAATTTCTCTAGTTCTAGATTATGAGCATAAAATACTAGTTTTTGCAAACGTCTACACACAACAAAAGTTATATTTATGCGGGAGCTTTTGCAACCTTTTATTTTTCCTTAAAAAGTACAGTCACGACTTTTGCACGTGGCATTTCTAAATCTGATAAATAATTGATAAAAAATGTTACTGAAAGCTGAAAACAGAGTAAGATAACAGTTAATGAGCCAGCAAACAGACTTATACTATAAACTAAAAATTTCAGAAATGATTAAAATAAAAATATGGAAAAACCCATAAAAATTTGAACACAAAATCAGGGGCTTCCACCTTGTAAGGAAATGTGAACCAAAAAAGTAGACAAATTAGGCATATTTTAGCTAAAATCTTTATAATATAAATCTTGTTCTCCTCCGATATGACAAACTGTAGTAGAAAAAAAAACCGACAAAAAAACAACAATTTTTTACTTGTTTTTTTCAGGGTGTTTAATAAATTTTTCATGAAAAAAAACTGTTTTTTTCGGAAAAAAGAGCTTGTTTTTTCCTTTCCCAACCCTATCGTGGGACGTTCATTTCCGCTCCTAATTACTTAAAACTGATTGCTTCTTCCACTTGAAGTTTAAGACATGTAAGTTAGTCACTGCAGTCCCAACTTTCGAAATTGCAACATACACTGACAATTGCTTGCTTTGCACAACCCATACTTCTATCTTTTAAACATTTTATGAGGGGTGGATTCAATCCAAACAATTAAACATTGAACTCGGTTCCTTCCCACTCCCACCGATGCTTGGGTTGCAAGCCTCTGGTTCTGACTTTATCCTCCGGTTAAGATGATGTTGTAACAAGCTTTTTGCACTTGTGTACGGAATTTCGATCTTAGGTAATGTTTCTGTAATATCTCTAGTGTCAATCAGTTCACAAAATACTCTCCCATTCACCTGTACCTTCACCTCACCTCTTGTTTTTAACCTAAAACTCGGGTTTTTGAGCGCTTTTAGCAGCCAAACCTTAATCTGTTTCCTATTATTGCTTCCATCCCATTTTCTTCCAAAAGGCGAAATGTCGTTAAACATGTGCCCAAATATTGCCTTTTTCTCTCGCAGTTAATTTGGAATCATTCGAATTATCCTACCTTTAATTCCGGGCTATTCTCTCTTTTTTATGTAATAATAAATCATTTTTTTTATATCTCCTAAACTATTATAGTGACTATCTAAACTTATTCAACTTCAACTTTCAAAACTATTTATTCTCTTGTCATTTCCTCTTTAAAACTCATTCGCTAATTTTGCTAAAGAATATATTTCATCCCCCAATTATATTGTTCTCCAACATCTTAAGAAAAAACTATAATTTAATTTATATAATTATAATTTTACAGAATTTTTATTTACACAAAAACTAATTTTATACTTTGACACTTAAAAAAAAAGGTGGGTGTTTCGTTCATACTTAGTTGAACTGACAATTACGTTCAAGAAGAACGAAAACCTTGTTTAAAAAATGTTTTCTTCCTGTTCCCTTTTGCAATTTCATTATTTCTTTTATAAAATTTTCACGCAAAACCTTTAGAATCTTCTTCTACATTTGAGTAAAAACTCAAATTGGAAATAGGTAAGTAACAAATAGTCTCAATATGTAAAGCATTTGAAGAGTGCATTGTTAATCCATTGAAACTAGTGTATTAATTTTTCTTTAATCAATGGTGCTAGTGTTGGCAGAGCACCGGAATTTTGCGCATCGTACCGCACCGCACCAATAGTCATTTTTGTCTCACCGCATCTCTGTGATTCAATCCTCACCGCGCTCCGCACCACCCACCGCACCGGTACACTGGATTTGTATGGAGTACCGCACCGCACCAAAATAAGCGCACAACGCACTGCACCGCACCGCACCGCACCTGGTGAGTGGGCCAACCCTATATGGTAGAATTCCACAGATTGAAACTCAATCTTTACCACTTGCATGTCACGCTTTCAAATTCTGCTTGTCATCCAATCGCTACAACTTTTTTGAAGAAAATCTTCCTTATGTGAATTGATGATGCCTCGAATGTGCCAAAATAAAAGAAGGAGAAACACAAAAAGCGAAATATTAAAAAGACAAATACATATTTCACAAAGATTAATTGGTACTTGTCAAAATAGCCCTCGACCCAATTTTCATGAAACTTACAGAAATGCTTAAAATATAGCGCAAACAATAAAAAAGGTTAATGAAAAAGTTGAGAAATGTTGTACATGCTTGGCACACGAACATTTATAAACGGGAGACTTTAAAAAATAAATCTATAAAAAAATAATAAAGAAGAAGCATTTGCGGTGAAGTTTTTATTTTATATGTTTAAAGAATCAAATTTGGTAACCATAACTTTTTCTGATGGTCATCTTTAATTTTCTTTTTCCTTTTTTCTTTTTTTCATACAAGTATCATTAAAATTAGCTGGTATTGATTGGTATTAATGAAAAGGTCTCCGTTGACAGATGTTAAAAAAATAAAATTTTGAGACCTCAAAAACTTTTAATGGATCATTTACCGGGGGGGGGGGGGGGGGGTTACATTTTTATCGGTTATTGACGAGATTGGTCTTCCAGATTACTTTTTATGAATATCTTATTTAAAATAGAACTTATTTAATCTTTATGTGATAGTTTTCAATCATTTATACTACGGACTACATACTACTACTACTACTACTACTTACTACTGCTACTACTTTCTTAAAAACTAAGCAATAATAATAATAATAATAAATAAATGAATAATAATAATAATAATAATAGTAATAGATAAAAATAAATAATAATGATAATAATAGAATAAATAGATAATAATAATAATAATATATAATTAATAGAATAATAATAATAATAATAATAATAATAATAATAATAATATAATGAATAAATAATAAAGTTAAACAATACCCAAAAGATAAATATAAAAAATAATTTATTGTTATTATGATACTAAAAAATTTGAAGGATTCCATAACGAACAGTTAAAAATATAAAAGCTCAAAGTAATCCCAAATTGCTTCCTAAAAGCTTTTAAACGTTTGAACGTTAAATGCTGTTTGCATGAACGGTTAATTGTATCTGTGCAGAGGGAAAGTGTTTTCAGCTCAGCTCTTCTGTACGAATCATTTTTGGGAATCATTTTTGGATTTAAAAATTGTCACACAGATGAGTACAACAAATAACATATAAAAAATATAGTCTACTCACACACGGTAAGCTACATCAAATAAAAGGATTCATGATTCATGGCATTCACGCCCAACTTGATAAAAATATAATATTATATATATATATATATATATATATATATATATATATATATATATATATATATATAATATATATATATATATATATATATATATTATATATATATATATATATATAGAGTATATATATATTATATGGTCAGAGTTTACTTAGGACAAGCGTGTAACTAGAGAACTACAAATGCTATACTAAAACAAATTTTGGGGGGGGGGACATTTTTATCAATCAGTGAAGAGTTTTAGTTCAGAAAATGGTTAATAAAAAAAATAGAAAGCTTAAAAATAATAATTTTCAAAATTTTATAATGATAAGTGGTAAAAAAACTGCTCCAACAGTATGGTAAACTTTTAAATGTGATACAACGTTCAAGATCAACAAAAAAACACGAAAACCGCTTCCTAGAAATGCTTTTCTTCAAGCGACCTCAATACAATCGCCAATATCCGACAATTGTTGTTAATTGTTTCTTTAATTTTTTTTTTTAACCTAAAGAATACCCGGGTAACCCCAAAGATGGAAGGGCGTTCGGGTCTCTCGGCCTACCGTGGACGACGGGGGGGTGACTTCGTCCCCCTTACTTAGGTCTCTCGACCTAAAAAAAAAAAAAAGTAAAAAAGTAAATTCTTGTCTAAAATTGGTTCATATGATTGACAAAAATGTTATTTGTTTTTAGATGTTAAGGATTTGTAGTTCTCTAATTATCTGCCTTTTCTAAAATAATGTCTTAAAAAATTATATATATTATAATATATATTATATTATATATATATAGTATATAGTATACTTATATATATTATATATATATATATATATATATATATCATATATATATATATATAGTATATATATATATTAGATATATATACTATATATTATATAGTATAATCTTAAATTTAAAATAGTTAATCAAAATTTATGATGACTGACCTGGGGAATCGATTATTGAAGTCCAAAGAGGAGGTTTGGTGACTGACTCAAATACAGAGGGGAACGACATGCAAGCTTGTTTGGCATACAAGTGGTCAGTGAGCGGCGTCCCAAGAACTGATGAAAAGAAACCCATTACAGTGGACAAATACTCTAAAGAAATTCTCACTTCGATAATACAAGGTAAGTGAACAAAATTTTGCATTATATTGAAAAAGCCGATGAAATTCTGGCATTCTTTAGTATTAATTTAACTCCATGACCCATTTATTTGACTATTTATTATGAGAGACTAAATTGAAATAGTACATATACTTCTCTAACCCAATATTATTATGTAATGGATTTAAAACTCATGCTAATTACAATTTCTAATTTACAAATCACAAACACTTCAGCTTTACTCTACCGTCACTTACTTAACAAAGATACTGTATATGTATTTATGATAAGACTATCCCTACCCTTTTCATTATATTTTTTCTGTTAAAAATCACGTGATAGTCTTAGAGCTTTTCATCACAGCATGTTAAAATCCTGAGAATTATCACAGCTCTGTTAAGCTGTGTTATTATCACAAATAATTATTTGTACAAATGAAAGAAAGACGAATGCTCAAAATATCACACAACACTCTTTGCAAAGTGTATAAAACAAGCGAAACTAAAATCAAAAGGCAACTTCGTATTAAAAGCATAAAGGCAAACAAAGCAACAGAAAACAAACGAGTTGCCAACTTTCTCTTTCAGGAGAAAGAAAAGATATCCCTATATATTGTACACATTTTTAAAAACAAAAAATTTAATTTTGAGTAAAAACATGAAAGAAATACGAATATGTTATATAATTATTATTTTTATGTAGTTGTCCAGTTGTTAGTGTATTCCGTTGCCCAGAATAGTGGTTAAAGTAGTACTAGTAGTAGAGATAATATTTTTTTTGCTGATTGTATCTTAAGGAAAGTTGAGCTCCAATCGTTGAGGTTAAAAATTAAGCATTTATACAGTGAATGACCCATACATATACCGAACTTTTTGCATAACAGAGTTAGGTGTGTCTTTGTCAGCTTGGGGTCGATGATGGATTATTTGATATTAGTTATTGAATACCGCTATTAGTCTTCTAAATGATGATATAATTTATTTAATATTTATTTAAGATATGTTATTTCAATTAGTACTACAAAAGCTAACCTGACTGTATAATCAGGTATACTTTTTTCATGCTGTATTGCCATTAATTTAATTATAACATTTTATTTTTTTACTCATGGTTCTACTTAGGGACTATTTATCTAGCTATAGGTTACTTAATATATATACTAATATTTCTAAATATTATATATATCTATATTGTATTATATAATATTTATATCCAAAGTTGTTAATCGTCGTAAATATTTGTTGGCCACCGTCTTCTTCTGTGAGCCTTTCCTTGGTTTGAATATATTTCCTTCAAATTATTATGAATTCTTCTAAAATATTTGAATTTATGTGCTGTACACTGTAATTTAGTACTATGCTATTAGGCATATATAATCACTATACGTATCTTAAATTTAAGGAATGAGATTTATTTTATCCATTTATTAAATACATTTTTTGCACTTATTGCTTATATTTCATAGTATAGTAAGGATTTACTATATATAAGAGCTGAGTTTTTATTAAATTACACTAATAATTCATACAATATTAAGCCAAACTTCACCCTATTACATTCTGGCCGAATCTATATTATAGTTTAGATACTGTTATATCGTCTTAAATTATAACCTATTAAACATACCGTTATTGGCAAATCGAGATTCATCGGTTAGTACTTATATATCTATCGTATAATATGTAAGTAGAATTAAAATTATTCTAAGTGTAAATATATCTCTAGAGGATATTTAAAATAAATATCATTTTAAGGAAAAATATATCTGTAGCTCCTTCTCGTTTTCATGTATATAAATTCTTGTATAATAAATTAATATCTATAACCAACTAATATTGTTGAGAAAGTTAAAAAGAACGATCTTTAAAATACAATTATATTAATTATTATATTAAAATATAAATTAAATTTTTATATATTATTAATTATAATTATAAATTAGAAAAATATATATATTTATTATCTTTATTATCTTATATTAATTTATTATCTAATATTTATTTATTATTATGTTAAGAGGATAGATATATACATTTATATTTATATTGTCATATCTTTCAAATCTTATTGACAATTCAACTCAATAAGTAATTTAATATATAAATTAATATCTTTCATTAATCCAATCTATAAGTAATTACCTAAAATACATTTGTGAGATAATCTATTTAAGATAATTAACTAATTACAACCAGCTTATAAGAAAGCTTTATAGTGACATTAATTATATCCAATATTTCAAATAAGTGGAGGATATTAAAAGTAGAATCTTGAGAAATCATGTAATATGATTATTATTAATGTAATTTTATATTATTAGTTAATAATTAATTAAAGACAAAAATAATGTAGTAAAAAAATAACAGAAGGCTTAAATATATAAAAAATAAATAATATAATATAATTAAAAATTTATTTAAATAAAACTCCTGTAATTCGATCATTTATCATCGAGCTTTATAACCTATCACATACTCCTCACTCTATTTAAATAATTCTCCTCTATCAATCTACATTCACTAATTCTTCTTTTCTCACTATTCATACATCTACTACATTCACTTATACTATCTATCTCTGCTTAACTACGTGGATCCTACTAATCTTCTCTCTCTCTCTACTTCTCTCTCCCCTCCTCTATAACATTCTATTGTACTACTATCTATTCTCTCTTATACATTCATTTATTCTTACACTCGACGTATTATTATCCAACCTTTTATTCACTCTTAATTTACATCACTAAACTAATATTATTTACTCTCTCTTCTTCTCTACTTTACTATACCTACTCTTCTAACTACATTCGTCTCTCTTATAACTATATCTTACTTCTCATCACTCTCTCATTAACTAACAGGTAACAAAGTCTTCTACTCTTCTCTCTCTCATTCTGTTAATTGCCTCTAATATCTTGTTGATATGTGTATACTCCTATAGGTAATTCATCTCACCTTTTATATTATATCTGTAACTTAGGCGTGCATTTTTCACGTCTGTCACCCACTCTACTCATATTATTTTCTTTCTTTTACTACTTAGTGATAATATAATCATATTTCCCTTAACTAACTTATAACATTTGCTCTTGATAGTACTTTTCTCTCGCATAATTAACTCTTCTATATATATTATCAGTGAAAATTTTTAGAATCTACTCTTACAAATACTCCAATATCTACTATGCCCATTGCCAAATGATTATATCCGTCCGGAATTGAATTGGTCGGACAGAGTGGTAGTCCTCTCATTCCTTTAATATTTTTCAACATATTTTCATATTAAATAATAATTAATCTTGCCATTTGCAACATGGGTATTTAATTTTCAACGCTTCAATCTTGATTACCCATATTACTTCATCCTATTGTATCACTTACTTACTATCGCCTTAATACCACAATATGTATACAAGTCATTCCATCTCTACTTTTAAATTTAGTAATATATTATATAAAAAAATTTATTATCTAATTTAACCAATTAAATAATTTAATAGATTATTTATCATATAATTATATTATTATACTATTAATAAATACATAATATATTGTATAATTATATATAGTGATATATAAATTACGATTAAAAAAATCAGATTCAAACGTGCCAAATAAAATATTTACCGTACTACTGATAATAAAAATTTAAATTATTTAGTAGTTTTTTATTTATTTACAATATAGTTTAATAATCATATAATTATTATTAATTTTTACTAAAATATAATATACCCTACCCTCACTACTTCCCTCCCATATACATATATATTTATATTTATAATAAATAAATATATAAACAAAATTCTATATCATAGAGTATTTAGGCATGATTTTAAACAACGACGTAGTATCAACATCGAATGCCTTACAACCTATAAACGAAATATTTATCTGTTTAACAAAACAAAATATATCTTAACATTTATAAGTTACCATATTCGCAGAATCAGATAAATATAAATTATTCAAACTAAATCTCTATAAAGCCATTCACTTGAAATAGTAACGAAGTTTAGCAACTGATCTGTTAGTGTGCGTCAAGCCAGTAGCCACCTTGCGGGGATACATTATATCAAGTGATATAAGTTGGAAATATTCCATTATATATATTATATATCGTCTTAACTTAATGTACTCCTATATGTCGTATTAGTCATTTGGCCGAGATATTAAAACCTTGAAATGCGAGGCTTAAACTGAACACACTCTAGATGTCATGTAAATAAATAGGTAGCAAATATTTTAATTTGCCTTTAATAAGTAATTTACACTAATTAACCAAAAATGAGGTTGAAACAAAGTTAATCAATTTAAAAGTTAGTAAAAGTTCCAAGTAAACTTGGAGCCCGGTTGAATCAGTCTTTGTTGCTATTGATAAATAGTGTATTGCATTAAAAAATTAGACATTTCATATATATGATTGTTTATAGTCATTATAATTCTTATTGTGAGGTCCACCCTTTTATTATATTCATATGGAATCCGAGACAATGTCTATTGTTTTCTCTATATAGGCGTCATTGTGGTACATAATAGAATTTATATATATATTCATATTTCATTATTTTTTTAGTTTGCAACTTTATATTTGATGTAGATGAAGCCCTTTTATAGTTTACGTATACCCTAGTGTTTTTATGTGTGAAGTATATAAAAAAATTGAACTATTTAATGTAATTGATATTAGGGTTCTTACTATACTACGATGAACAGATGTTGAAATTAAAAGTTTAACTACGGCTTATATATATTTATCGTTATGCATGTTTACTATCGCCCATTCCGTATAAACGTTTTATACAAATTAAAATATACAAAGGCAAGGATGAGCTTTTACTAATTACCACTCTTTCATAAAATAATTTATCTTTGGTTAATAATAATTACTCTATTCACACCATATCCGAAAGCGCATTTCACGAGTTATCTAAGAGAAGTACACGATGACTACAGTTTTCAATGTGATTAATAGTAAGATCTTATAAATATACATTTATATATCATTCCCGCTTTTGCATTTATAATTATAGTTCTCTTATCTCAAAAATATAATTTTATTTATGTTATTCTTATCCTCTTTATTTCTCATATATACTTAGTATAATAACTATCATATTTCTAACGTTATATTTTATATATAATAACTTAAATATTATATTTAGCTTAAGTAGACTATCTTTTTCATTTTATCCATTTGAAATAGTATTTGATACCGTACGAATAATAAATTAATTTAAAGTGGCTTATATTATATAGTTTTCTCTATAATAATATACTGGGGGAAGTTAATTGTTTATCATGAGATGCTCTCGTATCTTTACTTGTAGTATTAAAGCTTTCTCTATCAAATAAGAGGGTGAATATTCACTAATCTAGACGTAAAAGCATGAAAGGTCACTTGAAAAAATCGTCTCAATAGTCTTTTATATATATTGGTTATTAGTATACTAATAATTTATATTGATGTGATTAGGGGTAATATGTGTATGGAGTCAATAATTCAAGGTTTATGTTTACCTATCTGTATGATTATAATTTTAAACTAGTAGAACACTATTTCATATCAAAAATTTAAACCAATAAAGGGGCTTAACGTTGTCTTTGAAGTGTAAAGAATTTTGAAATGAAATATTAAATAATAGTTATTTTTTGGTTCAGTGGCTAAAGATCTATTAGTCTTCAATATGTCAGTTCAAAATTTTACTAACATTTTAATGAAACTCATTGAACATGTTTCTAATTTTAAAATAATTGTTATACATA